>JAJJWW010019028.1:0-21172 GCA_023531295.1 Papaver armeniacum
GTCCTTAAAGGTTGACCGAAAACAGTGGATTTCTGTGAGGAAAAGCCTTAAAAAAACACTTTTACCAAAATGAAATTAAAATTATACTGTTGCAACTTCCGAGCACCAACGAGAACTTGACTACAACATTGACTCAAAATGTGTACGGAAAATCAAACTAAAATGCAGTTGACGGAATTATAAATCACTCAGACTATAAAAATATGTTTTCCTGTAGATTTTCCATTCCTCCCGATATATTAGTATTACCATGGGATTGGGGGACTTGGGAAGATCATATCAGCTAAACCAATTTAGATTATTCTAGTAGTGAAATTTGTTAGAACAAGTTCTCGGTTGGTTAAATGAATGTATCCAGCAGGATCTAAATAGTATTCTTCGTTAAAATTAATGAATTAATCTTCCTTTGGTATTAAAAAAAAAGAAAAAAATAGATTATTCACGTACTTAGAGCGACTGCAGTGGTGCGAGTATAACCAAAGACCAAAGAGGGAAAAAGACCAAAATTTGGGTTTAGTCCGGTGTGTGACGCTACGGATGGAAGACTAAATTCGGTGGAGCGTGGATTATACGTTCGCTCGATGTGGGGCGTGAAGTATACGTTCGCACTAGTGATGGGGCGTGGATTATACGTTCGCCGGTGTGGGAGAGAGTTCGAAAAAAAAATAAAAAAACAATGGGTGGAGGTATAAACCTCGCCCATTCAAAAGAATTCAAAAATTTTAGTGGGGCGAGGTATAAACCACGCCCCACAATAAATTAAAAAAAAATATATATATGGGGCAGGGTATAAACTCCGTCGTGGGGTGTGGACTTTACGTCCGTGCTGGTGTGGGGCGAATACTATATCAACGCCTGGTGTGGGGCGAACACTATATTAACGCTCGACTAAAATTTGGGTTTGGTCTTTGGTCGCCGACCAAATTTAGTCTGGAAATTTGATATAGTCTGGTATTTGATCTTTAGTCCGGTCCCTTTTTCTCCTTCGATCCACTACATACTATGTTTTGAGAGGCACTGCCTCCTGTGATTCCAATTCGTGTATTATGTGATGGATCTGCTTGTGATAAATTTTTAAAACATAGAAACTTAACAAACCTGTTATTTTTGGGATCAAATTATATGTTTTCAGCTGAAGTAACGGACCTACAGACTTGAACACTACACATTATATTAACAAACAAATGTAGTTGGCTTATTAAACTCAGTCTATAAACTTGAGCAATTCAATAAGCAATAGATTCACAAAAAACCCATTACGCGGGTGCATTAAAAAGAAATACAAAATTTTTTATATGTTTGTGCATATACATTCTATGTTTGTGATTCAGTTATTTTGAATGATCGGTGTGATTGTGAAAAGATGAGGCTACCCAAATATATACCTCAATCTAAAACTTTTCCACCTATAAGTCCTTTCTCCGAAAGTGATTGTCTATGGACTGAGTCGAGACAATACAACTAATCGGTTAACACTTCGTGTGATCGTCCATGGATACGAGATCGAGACAATACTACAACGAAGTATGATTACTTGATAATATGTTCGGACTTAACCAAACAAAATAGGATTGCTATCAAGTAATTAGGAATTAACGTTTGTGTATTTTAATTATATAATTATAATTAAAACAATTATAATTGCGGAAATAGAAAAGTGAAAGACACAGCAAGATTTTGTTAACGAGGAAACTGCAAATGTAGAAAAACCCCGCGACCTTGTCCAGAATTGAATACTCTCAGGATTAAGCCGCTATACAAAATCTAAATCAACTTCGTATAGTTCAGACCAAGCAACCAAACCTATAGTTCACCTAGTTCCGTCTGTATCCCTGCGCCTCCAACTTGCAATAAGTCACGCACTTGGAACAATTTCTTTGGTTCATATTCCAACCTCAAGAGGAAGGATGATGTCGTCGATGTTAGAGCACTGCTCGGTCGAACTCGCATGCGTTGATATCTCAAGCATGTTTGTCAATGTTAGTGATCAAAACTATAAGTCTTGATTTCTAGTTTACTATTAGCTAAGTCTCGGACTAGGATAGAAAGTGTAGTTATGCTCAAGACTCCATGGAGATCATCACACAAAGACGAAGAACTACTCAAGAAACTTGTGGAACTTCATCGATTAAAAGGTATGTGGAGACTTGAACTTATATATCACTCAAAAGTCTATCTACTCTATCTCCTATCTTGAGACAAAAGTCGTTTTACTATATAGACTATGATTATACATATTTGCTATTTGATTTGAGTTTATCTCGCTTATCTATTTCTCGAAATATGTGTTGGTAAGCTTTCTCTTTGGCCAAGTTCATCTTTACTAGTGACGAAAGTCATATTAAGTTTCAATCACTTGAAAATGGCTTTGACGAAAAATGGTTTGTCAATAACAACTATATAACGTCCTCTAAGAATGTTTCAATGATTGAAATGAGAGTTTAGATTATATAACCATGGAAGGATATAAACATTATGTGGTAACACATATGTGTGTAAGTCCTTATTCCTTGAACCAAAGTATGCGTACTTTGCTGCTCAGGAAAACCGGAACTAGAGTCTGCATACCAAGTCCGCGTACTGTCGGAAGTTCTCATCCCGAGAAATTCTGCTGGAGTTTGTAAACTAAAAACAAACTTATTAGGATACTTTCAGTCAGCGTACCGGTTCGCGTACTTAAATTGGTTATTTTCTAAAAATGATTATTTGTGAACTTAAACTTATATAAACTAAGGAATGCATAATTGCAAACCGTGGCTATAAAGTTCATGAATCGATTCGAGTGAATCAAATCGTTTTGTTCCAATTGTGTATATTATAAAGATCTAAGCAATTGAACAACTCTCTAACTAGTTCATTTGAGTCATTTGAACTAGTTATGGTAAAGAAGAATATGATTGATATGAAAGTGCTCATATGGCTAACCATTTGGTTAACTACTGTTGAACCAACTAAATGTACATGTTTGTGTACGGTTACACAAACCTAAAAATGTTCATTTCATTTGTGTGTGACAAGCTAAGTTTCGACCTAACGGTTGAAAGATATTAGCTTGAATCTAATCAGGTTTTCATCTAACGGTGAATATTGAAAGCTTTGTTACTAAGCTAACATTAATTGCAAACCATGATTTGAAAGACTATATAAGGGAGAACTCTAGCAACTAGGAAACCTAATCCCCACACCTTCTGTGTGATACTAGTTGTATAAGTTAGAGTCGATTCTCCTTTAACCTTAGGTTTCTACCGAGACCCAGTAGGTTAACGACTTGAAGACTTCATTGGGATTGTGAAGCCAGACCGATACTACTTTCTAGTAGTTGTGTGATCTGATCTTGCAGTTTCTATCGTACTAAGTACAATCGTAAGGATTGGCTTGAGATTGATTTCTCCGATAGGCAAGATATAAAAAAAAGTCACAAACATCTTCGTCTCATCGTTTGTTATTCCGCAATATATTCTTTCGCTAGTCGATTAAGATTATTGTGAGATGATTGATAATACTAGGCTGTTCTTCGGGAATATAAATCTGGTTTATCAATTGGTTCCTGTTCACCTTGATTTATCAAAAGACGGAACAAAAACTCGTAGGTATTTCTGTGGGAGAGAGATTTATCTATTACTGTAGACTTTTCTGTGTGATACATATTTGTTTATTAAAGTCTTCAACTTTGGGTCGTAGAAACTCTTAGTTGTGGGTGAGATCAGCTAAGGGAATCAAGTGCGTAGTATCCTGCTAGGATCAGAGACGTAAGGAGCGCAACTATACCTTGGATCAGTGTGAGATTGATTGGGGTTCAACTACGGTCCAGGGCCGAAGTTAGTTTGTAGTAGGCTAGTGTCTGCAGCGGTTTAATACAGTGTGTTGAATCTGGACTAGGTCCCGGGATTTTTCCGCATTTGCGGTTTCCTCGTTAACAAAATTTCTGGTGTCTGTGTTATTTCTTTTCCGCATTATGTTTTGTTATGTAATTGAAATATCACAGGTTGTGCGTTTGAATCGATTAGTTGGGAAATCTAACCTTTGGTTGTTGATTGAAATTGATTGATCCTTAAACATTGGCCTTTGGTACCGTTCAAGTGTTTTCTCTTATATTCAACTAGACTCGCAGATTTCTATTTGCTTGAGTAAGTATTGAATCGAGAAAGAGAGACGGAAAAATCATCATTAACGACTACAGATTAGAGTTGTAGTACCCCTACGACAACTCCATTTTATGCATTATGGAAGGGGGTATTGTAGAAAGTCCAAGCTTTTCTACAATGCTTGACTAAGAGTTGTAAAAGGTGATGTGATTCATGGTTCGACAATATTTTTCCAAAGTTGTGATTCTCTTTCGATTTTTTTTTTGAAAGCCTAACACAACTCTTGCTTGTGTTGTAGGACTACTTTACACAACAAAGTTTGTGTATCGTGGAAGTGTATGTAACAACCCTTATTAGTATTATGAATAAAATTTGCACCACACTTGTATGAGCTGTCGAACTATCTTGGACAACACATAGTTATGTTGTAAAGACATTATTTCACAATATCTGGTTTGTGTAGTTGAAATATGAAAGACAACATTTATTAGTATTGTGAATACTACGATCACTACACTTGCTAGAGTTGTAGAACTTTACGTCACAGTCTTTGTCTTGTGTATTCATAATCTCTAACACAACATCCTTAAAGGTTGTAATATTTGAAGTAATGTGTAACTACAAAATTTGTTAGAAGTTGTGTGCATTAAACTATTTTGAAGAAAAAAATTATAGCTGAAACCGAATTTTAGAAAGTAATTCACTTTCACATTAACCTGCCAGTGTAACACATTTACATTCACTCAAGTTAACCTGCCAGTGTTAAACACACACATTCAAAAAGTGGCAGTGATATAGATGTTTGTTACCAAAAGTTAAGTTTCCTGAACACACTCCAAAACAGAGTTAGGTTTTAAACCTCAGAAACCTCTCTTCAAATACATGTCCAACAGAAGTTTCAATACTATCCCTCTCACTTCATGTTTAATTGAACAAAAATACCTAATCAGATTTTTACATTAAAACATTAAGATCCTTGGAATCACTCTCATCGGATATATCATCCTTGGACTCTTCTTTCTTTTTTGGCTGCAGTGCAAAGGGCTTTCTTTCTTCTGATTGCCTTCCTTACACGTTCCTACACCAAAGTTACATAGAAAGTAAAAACCTATCCATTGGAGTGAATAATTGCATTAGATAGAAAAATGTACCACCACAGGTAAGTACATCACCTGATAGGCTAATTTTGTTCGTACTAAATCAAGTAGGCAAGTGAAAAGAACTGCGGTTCCACCAGCAAATGAACCTTCCAGAAAGCCTTGTGTAATCCATCTACGATACCGCTCGTACGCCATATAATGCAGAGCTTCATGAGGAACAATTCGAGCAACACTAGCTCCTTTTCCCTACCATACATACCCCAAACAGTGACAGGACTCATAAATCATTTTCCACCTTAAATTACAAATTCAAAAATCCGTAATCAACTTATCGAAAGATATCATATGATTCATACCTGTAGAAACCCGATATACCCTCAGTATTTGCAATCTTTTTGAAGGATCCAGTTAATCCTATACTTTGAAATTTTGATCTTCTTGTCTGCAAAACCAAACAACACAATTATTTTAGAAAGTTGCAATTTGTCGAAGTACAACAAAAAATTCAGCTGCAAGACTGATAACTTGCAATTATATCCCCTCTTGTTTTTGCTTACCCCTATAATAACATACTAACCCTTGTTTCCCTAGTTGAACTGCCCATTTCGACCATCTTCTAAAAAATTTAATGTGGAAGAGGAAGAGCACAAGAGGTCAAAACTTGAAGCAAATTCAGTTCAATTGCATTTACAAAATTAAAAATGGTAGCGGTCAATGACCTCACTGGCAGTATGTATAAACATTTCCCAACAAAATAATTGGTGAAACTAGATAGAAATTGTAAGAATGACACAGGAAGCTTGTTTCCTCATTCGAGTGTGATACACTAGTATTCGCTAAGAAGCCTTTTGGTAAAACAGAAAATTGTACTAAGGTACATAATATGATGTATCTTACAGGGAGAACTAAGCAATCTGTCCAAAAACAAAATTTGATATTACTGGCCTCAACATAGAAAAAGATGGCAGTCTTATACAGACATATTATGGACAATAATTTTTAAATGGCAGAGTAAAATGAGCAAATTATGATACACATCATCTTAAATAGTCGTACCTAAATCCACATCCTTGAAAATCATGGCTTTGCATCTTCCTCTCAGCCAACTCCTTGGCTCTATTCCACTCCATTGGTAACTTCAAGAACCTAAGAATAAAAGGCTTCAATCATAGAATACAACACAACAGATTATGTACAGATTGTTGTCCTCACGGAGTCCTGCTAATGAACCAGGAAAATAAGAATTATCACTAAAGGTTGACACATTACGAAATCAGAGGAGCATAATTTAATATCAAGCAAAAGATGCATATTTTCAGGTAAGTCTTGAGACAACCTTAACAAAGTTGGGAGACAACAGTACCATATGAAAATATATGGCCAATTACTAGTGGAGATATGGGATAGAAAATCTAATGTGTCCCTCTAAACTATCTACAACTTGACCACTAGTGTAAAGCTCTACTCTTTTGTAAAACTGCACGATAAATTCAAGGTAAATCAACATAAATTGCCATTGAGAATGTATTACATGATGCATGATCTTGGAGAATTCAGTGCACAACGTCTGACAGATAGTTTCATCAAGAACTTTGCACTGGTTCTTTAGCAGGAACTATCAAAGTCTTTGAAGGTGCCTTACTAATAGAATCAGAACCAGGCTTATGTCCTCTGGACAAAGCATCCTTGAGAAGCCCTTTTCAGGACAATTCCTGCAAATAACGAGCAATGATGGATCAACACAATCAGAGAAAAACTTATAAAATCATAAAATATGTATCCAATCCATTTAGGCAAGTAAGATTCATCAAAACCTAGAATGCCTAATCACAAAATCCTTGTAAAAATTAAAAAGCCTAACTGACCACCAGATGGGTCCATTCTATTCACCACCAATCATGACAGTAACTTCACCTGTAGATGCATTCTGACTCCAACATCAACTCTGGCCCTTGTTTTGCACCACCAACATCACCATTAGCAGCACCACTGCAGTAACATCGCCACCAGAACTCGAGACTTGTCTCAATTTCCTCTATCTCAGCAAAACCATTACCACCAGGTTGCTTCAATCACCACCAACACTTCATATCCTTAATCATTCATATCACCTACAATAATCCACCATTTCAATTCAACAGAAGCACCAGTTTCTTCTTAATTTCTGCTCGAGAACAGAAAATACCAATTTCCTTCTCCACCAGCTCCAACATCAACTCAGTTCAGAACCCTAATTCCTATTTCCCATCACAAATTCATTCTCGAGTTCATCTTCAACAAATCAACAAAACCCATCACATATCAAACCATCAACTCCCCTCTGTGAATTCAATTTCATCAAAAACCTAACTTATTCTCCTCCAACCCAAACTTGATTTCTAGCAGCAGCAACACAAATTCCACAAATCGAACCCATAATTGCTTATTCTTCCAATTCGTAAACACTCTATCTTCGATTCAGTTGTATTCTGCCATCTAAAACAACAAAATCCCCTTTTTGTTCTTGGTTACAACATGGATCCAGATTTAAACCAAAACCCTAATAAACCACCATCAGTGGTTCGAATCAAACTCTCTCTATCTTTTTCTCCCTCGATCTCTTGTTTTCTATCTCGGTCACTTTTTTTTTCTCTCAGCAAAAATATTATAACGGCGGTATCTGTGGAGGAGAGGAGAGGAAAGGAGAGGAAGAAAAAGAGAGAAACAAATAGAAATAGGAAATTAGAGTTTGAGTGGTTGAGAGAGGGTTTGGTGAATAAACAAATGCTTCGAGAATAGAAAAGGAGTGAATCCGAATGAAAATGATGGACGGACCATGTTTCGTTTGATCTACTCATACGGATTAAGAAAATATCTTGACGGTTGAGATTGTATTTTGGATGCTCATACAGATTGAGAAGAATATGTGTTTCTCTTTGTGCTTATACGAACTCATGTATTGGGTTTAATAATGAACTTTCGACACAAAAAAAAAATCCAAAAAAAATATTAATAAATTCGGACATTGTTATCGACATTCTGATATAAAAAAATCCAAAAAATACATAAGAATGAATCGGGAAAATGAAAAATGAATTCGATAACTGGTGTGTTTCTTTGTGCTTTTGTGCTTTCTCTTTGTGCTTCTGGTTTGAATTTCGACTAGTCACATAGGTCATTAAGTAATTTCAACTAATCATACAGGTCATGAAGTAACTTTAAACTTAGTAGGATACATCATCGAAATCGACAAATATGAAACTCAATTGTTGATTTGAACTTCAAATGTGGTATAAAGTCATACAAAATATGAACAAAGAAGCTCCGGGAGGGTTCTGACTTCAAACTTAGCATGATACATCATCGAAAATGATGAATATGAAGCTTAGTGTTGATTTGAACTTCAAATGTGGTATAACGACATACAAACTATAACCCAAGAAGCTCAGAGAGGGTTCCGACTTCAAACTTAGCATAATACATCATCAAAATCGATAAATATGAAGCTCAATGTCGATTCGAACTTCAAACTTGGTATAATGGAATATAATCTATGAACCACGAAGCTCTGAGAGGGTTCTGACTTCAAACTTAGCATGATACATCATCGAAATTGATGAATATGAAGCTCAGTGTTGATTCAAACTTCAAGTTCGATATAACGACTTACAAACTATGAACCAAGCAGTCTGAAAGTTCACAAAAACGATGAATCCAACCATTAACGGGTAAGATTCCATGGAAATATTCTCAAAAACCTTAAACACACACAAATTTGATCGTCAACTTCAAGAAACAAACTGGCTCCGAGATCGAAACCTGGCCAGGAGCGGACTACTATATAAGTCTGAGAGTTCGCAAAAAATATGAATCCAACCATTTACGGGTAAGATTACATGGAAATATTCTCAGAAACCTTCAACACACACAAATTCGTCAACTTCGAGAAAGAAACTGGCTCCGAGATCGAAACCTGGCCAGGAGCGGACTACTATATAAGTCTGAAAGTTCGCAAAAACGATGAATCCAACCATTTACGGGTAAGATTCCATGGGAATATTCTCCGAAACCTTAAACACACACAAATTCGTCAACTTCGAGAAAGAAATTGGCTCCGAGATCGAAACCTGGCCAGGAGCGAACTACTATATAAGTCTGAAAGTTCGCAAAAACGATGAATCCAACCATTTACGGGTAAGATTCCATGGGAATATTCTCTGAAACCTTAAACACACACAAATTTGTCAACTTCGAGAAAGAAACTGGCTCCGAGATCGAAACCTGTCCAGGAGCGGACTACTATAAGTATGAGAGTGAATCCAACCATTTACGGGTAAGATTCCATCGGAATATTGTCAGAAACCTCAAACACACACAATTTCGTCAACTTCGAGAAAGAAACTGGCCTAGATCGAAACCTGGCCAGGAGCGGACTACTATATAAGTCTGACAGTTCGCAAAAACGATGAATCCAAACATTTACGGGTAAGATTCCATGGGAATATTCTCCGAAACCTTAAACACACACAAATTTGTCAACTTCGAGAAAGAAATTGGCTCCGAGATCGAAACCTGGCCAAGAGCGGACTACTATAAGTATGAAAGTGAATCCAACCATTTACGGGTAAGATTCTATCGGAATATTCTCAGAAACCTTAAACAAACACAATTTCGTCAACTTCGAGAAAGAAACTGGCTCCGAGATCGAAACCTGGCCAGGAGCGGACTATTATATAAGTCTAAGAGTTCGCAAAAAGATGAATCCAACCATTTACGGGTAAGATTCCATGAAAATATTCTCAAAAACCTTCAACACACACAAATTCATCAACTTCGAGAAAGAAACTGGCTCCGAGATCGAAACCTGTCCAGGAGCGGACTACTATATAAGTCTGACAGTTCGCAAAAACGATCCATTTACGGGTAAGATTCCACGAGAATATTCTCGGAAACCTTAAACACACACAAATTCGTCAACTTCGAGAAAGAAAATGGCTCCGAGGTCAAAACCTGGCCAAGAACGGACTACTATAAGTATAAGAGTGAATCCAACCATTTAAAGGTAAGATTCCATCAGAATATTCTCAGAAACCTTAAACACACACAATTTCGTCAACTTCGAAAAAGAAACTGGCTCCGAGATCGAAACCTGGCCAGGTGCGGACTACTATATAAGTCTGAAAGTTCACAAAAACAATGAATCCAACCATTTACGGGTAAGATTCCATGGGAATATTTTCCGAAAACTTAAACACACACAAATTCGTCAACTTCGAGATAGAAACTGGCTCCGAGATCGAAACCTGGCCAGGAGCGGACTACTATAAGTATGAGAGTGAACCAACCATTTACGGGTAAGATTCCATCGGAATATTCTCAGAAACCTTAAACATACACAATTTCGTCAACTTCAAGAAAGAAACTGGCTCCTAGATCGAAACCTGGCCAGGAGCAGACTACTATATAAGTCTGACAGTTTGCCAAAACGATGAATCCAACCATTTACGGGTAAGATTCTATGGGAATATTCTCCGAAACCTTGAACACACACAAACTCGTCAACTTCGAGAAAGAAACTGGCTCCGAGATCGAAACCTGTCCAGGAGCGGATTACTATATAAGTCTGACAGTTCGCAAAAACGATGAATCCAACCATTCACGGGTAAGATTTCGTGGAATATTCTCAAAAATCTTAAACACACACAAATTCGTCAACTTCGAGAAAGAAAATGGCTCCGAGATCAAAACCTTTCCAGGAGCGGACTACTATATAAATATGAAATTTCGCAAAAACGATGAATCCAACCATTTACGGGTAAGATTCCATGGGAATATTCTCAATAACTTCGAAGTTCCTGGTTTACGATTTTGGTCCTGAACACGTTTTCGGATATTTCTACCCAATCTCAATAACCCTAAGTTAATGATTTAACCTTTTTTTTTTTTTTTTTTTTTTTTTTTTTTGCAGAAGTGAGAAAATTTTTGCATAACCAGACAACAAAATAGTTTTTTGCTGAAGTGAGAAATTTTTGTAGAAGTGAGAAAAATTCTGCAGAAGTGAGAAAAATTTGTCGTATCCTTACGACGACTTTTCTTAAGAGTTGTGGAAGGGGATATAGAAAAACTTTCATCACAACCATCCATTTCCATTTAAAGCCGTCCATTAATTTTTTTTTTCTATTTTCCATATTACCAGCGTATCTATTCTTTCCTTATCCATTTCAAACATTCTTTTTCCTTCACAGAGCTGCAACTTCATCCCCCCTCCGTCGTCTTCACTGAAATCACCACAATCTCCCCCTCAATCGTCTCCAACTCCAACAGCTATGTTAATTACTACCGTCTTCAACTACAACGATCTCGGCTTCGTCATCTCAGGAGATTTCTTCACCAATTTCATCATCACCAACAAGTAATCTTACACACAGTTAAAGACTTATTGTTAGAGCATTGTTTGGTCGAACTCGCATGTGTTGCTATCTCAAGTATGTTTGTCATATCAAAACTATAAGTTTTGATTTATAGTATACTATAGCTAAGTCTCGGACTAGGATAGAAAGTGTAGTTGAGCTCAAGAACTCCATGGCAATAATCATACAAGACGAAGGACTACTCAAGAAACTGGTGGAACTTCATCGACTAAAAGGTATGTGGAGACTTGAACTTATCTATCAGTCAAAAGTCTATCTACTCTATCTCCTATTCTTTAGATAAAAGTCATTTTGCTATATAGACTTTGATTATACATATTTACTATTTCGAGCCGAGTTTATCTCGCCCATCTATTTCTCGAAATATGTGCTGGTAAGCTTTCGCTTTGGCCAATGTTCATCTTTACTTAGTGACGAAAGTCATGTTATGTTTCAATCACTTTGAAAATGGCTTTGACGAAAAATGGTTTGTGAATAACAACTATATAACGTCCTCTAAGAATGTTTCAATGATTGAAATGAGAGTTTAGATTATATAACCAATGTTGGATATAAGCATTGTGTGGAAACACATATATGTATAAGTCATTTTTCCTTGAACTGAAGTTTGCGAACTTTGTTGATCAAGAGAACCATAACAAGAGCCGTGAACTCAGTCCGCGAACTCAGTCCGCAAACTGGCAGAAGTTCTCGACCTAAGAAATTCTGCTGGAGTTTGCGAACTAATCCTGCGAACTTAAGTTGGTTATATCTAAAAACGATTGTTTGTGAACTTATTTATATTAACTAAGGAATGTAAAATGCAAAACGTGGCTATAAAGTTCATGAACCGATTCGAGTGAATCAAATCATTTTTGCTTCGATTGTGTCTTGTGTAGTTACATAAGATTTCCTTGCAATTGAACAACTCTCTAACTAGTTCATTTGAGTCATTTGAACTAGTTATGGTGAAGAAGAATATGGTTGATATAAAAGTGCTCATATGGATAACCATTTGGTTAACTATTGTTGAACCAACAAATGTACATGTTTGGGTACGGTTACACAAACCTAAAATCGTGCATTTCATTTGTGTGTAACAAGCTAAGCTTTTGATCCAACGGTTGAAAGATATTAGCTTGAATCTAATCAGGTTTTAATCTAACGGTGAATATTGAATGCTTTGTTACCAAGCTAACATTGACTGCAAACCCTGATTTGAAAGACTATATATAAGGGAGAACTCTAGCAACTGGGAAACCTAATCCCCCACACCTTCCGTGTGATACTAGTTGTATTAGATAGAGTCGATTTTCCTTTAACCTTAGGTTTCTTCATGAAAACCAGGTTAACGACTTAAAGACTTCATTGGGATTGTGAAGCCAGACCGATACTACTTTCTCGTAGTTGTGTGATCTGATCTTGCTAATTCTATCGTTTTGAGTACAATCGTAATGATTGGCTTAAGATTAATATCTTTGGTAGGCAAGATCTAAAATTAGTCACAAACATCTTCGTCTCATCGTTTGTGATTCCACAATATCTTCTTTCGCCGTGTCGATTAAGATTATTGTGAGGTGATTGATAATACTAGGCTGTTCTTCGGGAATATAAGTCCGGGTTATCAATTGGGTTACCTAGATTTATCTAAATTTATCAAAATACGGAACAAAACTTATAGTTATTTACACCAAATTTCGGATTTAGGGGAGGCAGTTATCTATTATCGTAGACTTTTGTACACATCCCACCTGCTTCATTTTTATCCACAAACTCGTTTACTCTCTCCTTATCTTCTATTCTCCATTACATCTTCATCTAGATCTGCAGAAATAGCTCTGCTGCCATTAAAACTCGCCTGCCATTAATACTCTATTGTCGTTAATACTCTACCAAGTACAACTGCAGTTGTGTAGGTTAATAAACTTTGTGTGTATCTGCCTCCTTCATCTTCTGCAGTTGTGTAAGTTAGATCGATGTTTAGGGGTTTTTTTTTTTTTTTTAATGGATTTCATCTCTGTTACTGCAGGTGGAAGCACCATTGTGAGAGATTTTTCTAAGCATATTTAACCTAGGTATGGTTTCATCTTTTTATTCTAGTTTTATTTTAGGTCAATAGGTTGTATCTGAAATTTGGGTGTTTTTCTATTTTGATTTTTTTAGGATTTGGGTGTTTATTATGTTTGATTTTGAATGGTTTTTTGGTCGGATTTGATATTGATTTGGGTGTAACCAATAACTTTAATCTAAAAACTCAGATCGGGTTTGATTTTGATTTGGGTGCAACCAAGAACTTAAACCTAAAAACTCATATTCTCTGCAAAAATTTTGATTTGCTTGCTTAGTTCTGTCAAAATTACAAATTGTAAGCAGTTTAGTGTTAGGCCAAAAACTAACAATTTGTTTTTGGTATAATTTGTACTGAACTTTGTACTTTGTGTCTCTTGATGCAGGGTATCATAGAACACATTTGTGATTTTGAGGACTTGGTAGTTCAGGTTTTAAGACTTCAGTTAATTTGTGGCCCAACCTCGCCTTCACCTTGATGTTGTTTTAAATACCCAACTTTTTAAAGCTTTGTATCTGCCTGGTCCTTAGAGGAAAAATATATAGATTGGGATTTAGGATTTGAACTTGGCAATAAAGAGTTGCCTCCTTACAAGTTTCATGGTGCTCTACTGGGCATTTTTCATGTAGTACTTTTGTTTATCATTTTGTCTTCTTCTTTGCTTTAGTAATGTATTATTAGTCCTCAAATCTTTTGTGGATAACACTTCTAGGGATGGTAAGTTTGGAATCACGACAAAATTATGTTACAGTCTGTTGGAGCTTTCTGCTTCTCCATTTTTCTGGGTAATTATTCAGAACTATCATCCACATTCAGTTTTATTGTCTACTGGTTTGAAGGAATATGTGAAAGTTTTGAAAGGTATTCTGCACTTGGATTTAGTCATTGAAAAACTGATTTTAGTTATCCAAGTCTAGTGAATCATGATGCAATCTTAGTTCTTGATGTTATGATCATTGTTATTATCGAATCTGTCTTTACTGGTTATTAGGCCTTACAGGAATACTCATTTACTTAGGCATTATGCTCGCCAGAAATTCTTGCCCATAGCGATAGTTCCAACTGTTAATTCTTCTTGTTCTTCAGATCAATATGACTGAACTTTTACCTCTTTAAGATTCAGGGTGCCAGAAATAATAACTAGAAAGTTCTTGTTCTTGCTGCAGAACGTACACCTTAATAATTGAATCCCGATTGCTGGAATATCTTTTCTAAAAATGGGATAATTATACATCTGCAGGGTTGTTTAAATGCATGTCTTATGCTCGGATGCGATGTTCATGCTGCACAACTTGTTGTATGATGTTTAATGAAGTTAATGGACATGTTCATGGGTAGGTCTCCAATAAAGTATGCTGCCCTTCTAAAGGTTGGTGCCTCAAAAATGTTGTTATGATGTTGTAGAAATTTTTGCCTTGCTTCCTTTCTTCTTTATTTGCTCTTGCATCTCAGAAACTTCACCAGGGGAACTCTTTATTATCATTGCAGCAAAAAGTATATCACAGTCACCTGAATTTGTGGCGTCCATCATACAAAAATTTGTGAATCTATAATTCCGGGAATTCCAAAATTGCTAGCTCTTTGGATGTATTCTTGTTTCAGACCATATAGAAGAATCATCCATTTTCTACTGTAGGATCTCTCTTAATTTTGTGAACTTTGGAACTTTCTTTTCTTGTATGTAAGCATAGTTTGGACCTGGTACGTAACTAAGTAATTCAATTGGCAATGCTTATATGATTACTTTGAAATTTATGGATATTGACCTTCTATAAATACTTTCTTTGAGGTAATGATGATATGGATGCGGGATTACGATGTTGGTAATGAGTAACTTCAGGTATTAACCTTCAATAATAATTTCAATCTCTTAATTCAGTTACAACTTCATATCAGAATATGACTTTGTGCTCTCCTCTTCGGATTCAGTTCAAAAGAAGACTTTGTGTAATCTTTCGGGAACATGATATCATCATTTCTGATTCATCGGGTATGTATACTTCTGCAATATGAATCCTTATATTTAGTGCTTGGATTGTGAATCATCTGAAGATCTTGGACTATTCTTTTCTCTGAAGATCTTGTAATTAGTGTTAAGCTTACATTTTGTGAAGATAACGTGCATTTACATTCTGTGAAGATAACCTGCACTTACATTCTATGAGATGGAATTCAGTTAACTCACTTACATTCAATGATCCTATAAAAGTTTCTTATGTCGTCTATTCTCTGGTTGCAGATCAGAAAACTCGTTGACTTAGTTCAAAAATGTTTTTTCTGAAACCTTCATTCGGGTATGATTTCTTATTCCTTCAATAATATTGGTTCAACTCTTCTGTATGTCTATAGTCTTGTTTCTTTTTTTTGGCACTGTCTTCTGTTTTCGCTTCAAATAGTTGTCTTATAATGTTAATCTTAGGCATTTGATACATCTTGAACTTTACATGTGTTTCTAAATATTTCATGTTTGTGTAATTTGCAGTTTGTCGACGAACAACATAAGATGATGCTTGTCCTACCAGTGATGAGAAGTAGTATGTTAAGTTCCGGCTTTGCCTTCGATGAACTTGGTCTTCTTAAATAGATTCAGGTTAATTTTTGAATCAATATGTTGTCATGTTTGTATGAATATTCTTTGAGTTATCATAAACTAGGTTCATTCGCCATGTATAAATCTCAACATAGAACATCGTATGTCTCCAACTGTGATACTTAAAGTTTACATTGTGAATCTTTTTTTATTATAGAATATCCTTTGATGAACCTATGGGTTATCATATTGTGTACTTACAACTGAATACTGATTAATCAATTATAACTGAATATTGGATGTGAGGAATTGAATCACCGGAATAGTAGAAATCAGGGTAATTGTAGGATAAATTGGGGGGAAATCAATTTTGACTAGGTTAGTGGAGACCTGGTCAAAAAAAAAAAATTATGTTGCAAAAAACTAGCAACGACTAAAACATGTTGCTAAATCTGAACCAGAATAACTATATCCAGTTCTAAAAAGGATATATCCTGGAATAGCTCTAAAATTAGCAACTGAATAGTTGCTAATTTTTACATTCGACAATGATTGATTTCATTGCGAATGCCGTTTTGACCAAAATTAGCAACAGAGCTAAAGTCCATTATAAAACTCATGACGGGGTGTTTGCGAACAAGAGAAAAATTTGTTGCAACCCTTGATCAAGAACATATTTTTAGCTATTGCTAAATGCTAAATTTGGTGATATAGATTTGTTTATTAAAGTCTTCGACTTTGGATAGTTGCAACTCTTAGGTGTGGGTGAGATCAGCTAAGGGAATCAAGTGCGTAGTATCCTACTGTGATCATAGACATAAGGAGCGCAACTGTACCTTGAATCAGTGTGAGATTGATTGGCGTTCAACTACAGTCCAGACCGAAGTTAGTTTGTAGTAGGCTAGTATCTGTAGCGTCTTAATACAGTGTGGTGTTCAATATGGACTAGGTCCTAGGGTTTTTCTGCATTTGCGGTTTCCTCGTTAACAAAATTCTGGTGTCTGTGTTATTTCTATTCCGCATTATATTTTGTTCTATAATTGAAATATCACAGGTTGTGCATTTGAATCAATCAATTGAAAAGCCGAACTTTGGTTGTTGATTGAAATTTATTGATCCTTGAATATTGGTCTTTGGTACCGTTCAAGTGATTTCTCTTGTATTCAATTAGACTCGCAGATTTGTATTTGCTCGAGAAAGAATTGAATCAAGAAAGAGAGATATAACTCTTTGATATACTTTATTAAGATTCACTGTAGTTGATTCTCTTGAAAGTATATTGGAGTTTGTCCATACAGATTGCTAAGTGAAATATTGGGTGTGTGGTTGTTGTACCCCCGCTTTTTCACTTACCACCTCCACTAATTTCTCAAAGGTCTGTTACTCAGATCGATCAGTAATCTACAGAGGATATGTGTTGACTTTGGAACTTATTGTTTTGAAATTTGAGTTGTGGTTTTGAAAGGGAAGTTACATATTTGAACTTAACCCTCTTTGGTGAAGTTTTTGTGATTGCAGAATTTGCCAGAATTTGCCAAGCAATAGGAGAGCATTTTGAGAAGTAGTTGTCTTATGCGATGCCAATGCATAAAATTGCAGCTGAGGTTTGAGCCCATGCTTTCATCAACTAATAGATATGAAATGAAATGCATTGTCATTGTAGAATGTATGTGATTGTTTATAGACAAGGCTTCACGCTGTTTGCGGCTCCGTCACCTGAGCATTATTTTTGAACATTATATTTTGTTTTACAACTCTTATAAAGGGTTGTCATAAAGTTAGTATATTAAAGAACCACAAACTTGACAGAACTTGTGATAGTGTAGGTATGGTTAGTGGTGTAGGCTTCCACACAGGAGGCTGAGGATCAAATCCCCCCAACCTCATTTTCCAGCATTCTATATTTTTACTTCAACAACTCTTATAAGTGCTGTTATACCTTTTTATTAATAAAAAACACAAAAAATCAAAACTTGTAAATCGTAAGGATGGTTGATGAGCTAAACTTCCATCCAATAGGTTCATGTTCGAATATCCCGTCTAACACTATTTTTCATTATCATATTTTGGTGTTCTTCAACAACTCTTGTGAGAATTGTGATAGGCTAAGTCACTACCTTTATGGAACAAAGTTGTCATAGCTAAATGTCGTCGCAACTCTTTTTCTTAAGGAGTTGTCGTTTGTTTTCTTAGCGAAACCCCTTGGTCCTAAGGGTTGGTAATGATGATATACGACAACTCTTTCTTAGAAACCAGCTGTAAAACATAGGACTTTCTACGATGTTTATCAAAGAGTTGTATAACTCCAGTTGTAGATGTAAATTTTTTCCGTAGTGTTAAAAGTTAAAATTCAATCTCATGTGTCTAATGGATCCGAAACTATGGTCACAATTTGTTTTTCGTGTAGCCATATCACAATCCTCCCAAAAAAATAAATGGTGTAACCATATGTCAATCTTTTGTCATGTTTGATAAAATGTGTCAATTCCTTAGTATATGCGTGTCTAATAAACCAGATATTATGGACACATAAACAAACCAATGTGGCTAAATAAATCCTATTTCCTTCATGGATTAATAGGTGTGTCTATTGCCATCCTATACTTTCGACACATACATAATTATTTAATGTGGCCATATATGTATCTATGACTACATGTGATGGGATTAGACTGAAAACTATGACCCAACGATACCCTATGGCTACAGTTGATGGGTTTAGGATTAAACCCATGACCAAATAGTGCAATATGGCTACATGGTAACACAAAATGTGGCTATAGTTATACTGATGACCAATAGCCACACAAATAACCCGAAACGTGGTTGGGCCGTAAATAAAAAAACGTGGCCTATGTGAAGGTTTGTACTAGTGAACACCCAAAAACTGCATCCCAATTCCGAACTATTGGCTTGTGCAATGTCACCTACAGAATCATAGCCAAAATCCTGGTTAATCGATTAAGGCCATTACTACCTTTCCTTATCAGCCCCTACCAAAGTTCCTTTGTACCTCAGAGATCGATCCAAGATAACATAGGGATAGCTGGAGAACTTTTGCACTATATCAGAACCTCCCCCGTAACCAAAGATCCCAAAATAGGTCTTAAATTAGATATTCAGAAAACATATGACAGTCTGGATTGGGGTTTCGTGAAGAGGACTTTTACAGAACTCGGCTTTCCCGAAAAGTTTATCCAATATATCATGATATGTATATCCATAGTAACGTACTCCGTCAACGTCAACGGCACCACACATGGATATATTTCACCATCTCGAGGCATAAGACAAGGAGACCCGCTATCATCATATATTTTCATTATCTGTGCGGAAATCCTTTCAACAAACTTGGCACATCTGGAACACACAAAACACATTACATGGCTAAGCATCTCCAAGAAAGCACCACCAATACTTCATTTAATGTATGTTGATGACCTGCTTCTAACGTTCAAAGCATCCAGAATGAGTTGTACTCATCTCAAACAGCTACTCGATGCATATTCCGTCTTAGCTGGACAACACATCAACCCCAGCAAATCTCAAATAATCCATCATCCACGACTTGACCCCACTGCCATTGGTGAAATCCAAAGCGTCTTCGACATGCCGACTACATCAACACCACCATTGTACTTGGGAGTACAATTCAAAAGCGGAAGAACATCAGCTCATATTTTCCGTCCACTACTACAAAGAATGGCTCGCTAAGCAAAAGGATGGAAAAAGAAATGCCTAAATCAAAAAGGAAGGTTAGTACTCATTAAAACTTCACTATTACCTACTGCAAGCCACATCATGTAGACAAACCTGTTACCGGTGCAAGTTCATTAGGAAGTAGACAAAATTACTAGGAATTTTTTCTGGGGTCATGATGCATCTATCAGAAAACTACACACTATGGGATGTGATAAACTGTCAAAACCCATACAAGATGGGGGATTGGGAATTAGGAAAAGCTTATACCACAACAAAGCACTACTACTCAAACGAGTTTGGAAAATTCATGATCATCCTGATTCGATTTGTACATCAATGTGCAGAGAAAAATATTTCAACAATGAACCTTTTCTCCAATCTAACCAACCTTCCCCCCAACCTCAGCTAGCCTCTTTGGAAACAACTCCCATCCATTCTTTCTTGTATCACACCCCATATTTTTCACAAAATAGGTACATGAAACTCAATACGGACCAATTCCAATTAGATATCGGATCACCCACCTCTCGACCAAAACCAATGTTGGGATTTCCCCTTTGTTTCTGATCTTATAGATGCAACTTCAAATTCTTGGATACATGAACGCTTGTCACAACTTCCACAATCGACTCTGTTCAGGATTGTTAACATCCACCTTCTGCAAGATGGTCCCCCGGACAAAATTGTTTGGCCATACACAAAATCTGGAAAATACACTGTTACGTCCGGGTACAGTCTGCTCACTCACCACCCTACCACTACCTCTTCCATAAACCATCTACAACCATCAAAACACATCTGAACATTAAAATGCCCCTCAAAAATATAGCTTTTCTTGTGGAAAGCCATCAATGAAGGCCTACCTACCTTCACATTATTACATAAAATACACCTTACTACCACCAACCTATGTCCCAGATGTAATTTATATCCAGAAACAGCTGAACATATCCTTCTCACATGCCGATTCGCCAGAGCATCTTGGGACCTTCTCTTCAATCATCATGCAGCGGATCCTGCCTTTCTACACCAAAGACCGCAATCTTTAACTCCATCAACCACCATCAACCAACTACTACAGCTCAAACAATCTGCAATTGCCACAACTTCATTTTGTTTCATATTGTGGGCACTTTGGTTAGCCAGAAACAATTTGATCTGTGGCAGGAAGAATAAACCCCCTACTGATGTAGTCAATTTAGCAAACAATTTGATCCGGTCCACCGAGTCCTCAATTTACGGAGGAAAAGATGTAAACGAGAATTGTAAAGGAGAACTTCTTGACCTGGTTCAAATGT
>JAJJWW010019030.1:0-44204 GCA_023531295.1 Papaver armeniacum
AGGCGTGCGCCTTTGGCGCCTTTAGCGCCAAAGGCGCACTAAGCGCAGCACAAGCGCGAGGAATCTAAGGCGGCCTATATTCCACTCCGGCGCCTTAGGTGAGCGCTTTTGGCGCTTTTTAACGCCCTCGCCTAAGTAATAGGCGCCAGCCTAAGCACCAAAGGCGGCATTCAGGGTTCGTTTTGGGGCCATTTTGGGTTATAACAAAAGGGTTTCTTTCTTTCTTTTTCCTCGTTATTTCCTGCGTTCTTCTTCATCATCTTTGAGACTCTGCCTCCTTTTTCATCTTTTTCGTGCCTCTAATAATTTTTTTCTTCATCTGCTGGTGATGACAGGGAAGAACTCGAAGCTGTAATGGTGATGTTCTTTCGGCAATGAAGGTCTCGATCCCAGGTGATGAATGGAGGATACAGGTGTTGTTTGGCAGTGACGATGGTTTGCTGCCAGAGATTAATGATGCTGATAGAACTCCAAGCTCGAGATGAGTAATGGAGCTAGCGGAGTGTCGAGCAGGAAGATGGAACAGATGGAGAAGCTCGGTTAGGAGAGTCTCAGTTAATAAACGATGGTGAAACTCGAGTCTAGAAGTGATGACGAGATGCAGTTGGATCTGCAGTGTAGTCTTTGCAGCGAAATACGATGGACAACTCGAGTTGGTTATGAGGATTGATGAGGACGAGATAATATGGAGTGTGTTTCCAATGATTAATGATGCGAGTCGATGATGAGCAGAGTATCGAGAAGGTTTGCTGCCATGGATGTGATGGACAGAGAGCTCGAGTTGGGTGCTGTTATTGATGGAAGTCAATTCAGCTTGATGATTCTTCCGATTCACTTGACGACGATGTGATGGACAGAGAGCACAAACTGAATCGGTGGTCGCCTAGGGCGCTAGGCGCTAGGTCTGGCGCCTCGCCTCGCCTAGCGCCTAATACAACATAGGCTGTAGAAGATGAAACCTGGCTTTGGTCTCAAATCAAAGCAGAAGCACTTCGTGATGCAGAATCTGAACCAGCGTTAGCATCATACTTATACTCCACTATCCTCTCTCACTCATCTCTTGAGAGATCATTATCATTTCATCTAGGTAACAAACTGTGTTCCTCAACTTTATTATCAACACTTCTATATGATTTGTTTCGAACTCGTTCGCTACCGATTCCGATTTACTTTCTGCAACTGTAGCCGATTTAAAAGCAGTCCGAGCTCGTGACCCGGCTTGTATCTTACTCACATTGTTTGTTGAATTACAAAGGTTTTTAGCTTGTCGCTACACATAGAATTGCACACAAATTATGGGTCGACTCTCGTCGTCCGTTAGCCTTGGCATTACACTCTAGGATTGCAGATGTATTCACGGTGGATATACACCCGGCAGCCAAGATTGGGAAAGGGATATTGTTTGATCATGCTTCTGGGGTTGTGGTAGGGGAAACTGCAGTGATTGGTAATAATGTGTCAATTTTGCATCATGTAACGTTGGGTGGGACGGGGAATTCGGTTGGTGATAGGCACCCGAAGATTGGTGATGGGGTGTTGATTGGTGCAGGAGCCACTATATTAGGGAATATTAAGATTGGTGAAGGAGCTAAAATTGGTGCAGGGTCTGTTGTCCTAATTGATGTTCCTGCAAGAACTACTGCCGTGGGTAATCCTGCAAGATTAGTTGGTGGAAAAGAGAAACCTTCTCGGCATGAAGATGTTCCTGGTGAATCTATGGACCATACCTCTTTCATATCTGAATGGTCCGATTACATTATATGAACAATGTCTGAAAACAAATAAATTTGTTGTCACTCCTTGTATTCTTCGGTAAGTTTTTATGCCAGTATACTACTTAGAGTCTTCGATAGAGTTTTTTATGTTGTTATTAAGAACGATAACTTTGTCTTTTGCGATGGATTTTGTTTGGAAATTAGTATTCTCATATAGTGCAAATTTCTTAGAGTAACTTTTCTGTTTGAAGTATTACTCTTGCGGGTATTAGTGCTTGTTTGTATTGGAAGTTTGGGAAATTATGGATTTGAAATGGGTTGTTGGGAATCGGATGGTAGAGTGGGGTTGTTCAGTTCGTAATTGGGATTCAGGGTTTTTGCTGTAGTTGTTGAGAAGATGAAGAAAATGGCGATTTCCATATTGCATTAATGTTCTATAAAGATTTACAGGTCTGGAGCAGTTGATGAGTAAAGAAGGTCTGTTGACAAGAAAAGAATCGGCAGTAAGATATAAGGTATAGTGAGGTGCTGTGAGTTTATCGTGGTTGTGTAGATTGAGTTCACACTGTAGAGAATCATTGCAGAATGTAAATTAGACTCAGTTGTGTCTTTTATCTATTGCCTCCGTAGGGATCAACAAGGGGTTGTAGATTTGTAGTCCGCAAGCATGAAAAAATATGAACTCCCAGCCTTTTATATCAATTAGAATATGGGACTAAATGACAGCAATTATAAATATCTTTTGGCTCTCCGAATTAATATTTGTTGATATTTAACAAACTTTATTCATTTTTTTGAAATAAAAATGTGAATAGCAAAACCAGCTTAGATTCATGGTCAAACTGGTTCCAAGGACAAATTGTTAACTGTTAAATGTTTGGTGAATCATAATTATACGTCTTGTCTTACAAGAGATATTGATACTTGCAAACTTATGAGTGTGTTGCATATACACTGGTTAAAGGATTAATCCATCTTTAAAATGGTTTTTCAGTATCCTCCAACATCTTATATTTGTTTGTCAAGACATAACATCGACGACAAATCCTATATCTAGTAAACAATTTATGTTTCTTTTTCTTTTCCTAAATGAATTTAGGATTTCTATATCCTATTTATGTCTGAATCCTTAACAACCTGAAACATTTATATCATGGCGGTGACATAATGTGTGTTTTTTACAAATGTCATGAATGTTTAATCTGAAACATATTGTTTTTTTTTTTGTTGATCGGTCAATAGGAAAAGATTCACCAAAAAAAGAGGTACTTTAGAGGGGTATCTTAACCCAATAAATACAACCGATACAAAAAAATGAGACCGAATTAGGAATCCATCGCCAAAGAAAAACATACACCCAAAATTTCAAAACCAACTCAAAATGGCCAATAGAAATATGAGTTCCATAAAGCTATCACAATATTAGCCATTAAACCCAACATTTTAGTGTTTGACTCCCAAAAATAACCTTATATCTTAATATCTTGAATGAGACTTTCCGAACTGAAACATGGTGTAGTGCGCTAGAAGTATCCAATCCTTTTGACCGCAATGTGGTTTTTGTCTCTTCTTTTCATGAGTTTGGTTTGTGATTAAATACGTGGAACGCGCGCCTTAATCAGTCCCAAGATTCCAAGTCGTCCAAAGCAATTATAGTAGTTTATTGCAGGCAGGTGAGGAGGTATACCTTTCTGCGCCTAGACAGATTGGTAGCATAAAAAAACTAAAATACACCCGTCTGAAGTGAATACGGGAGTCTGGGATGGTTATGCATTTTGGCAAGTTTGCCATATGAAATGTCCAAAAGCCAAATGACGGTGCTTGATACCACTAGGGCTGGTATGGGCTACTGGAATTTGTTCATAGAGAGGGTAGTTGAATTTTTCTTAATTGGGCAGGGTTTTTGAATTTTGATGTAGTTGTTGAATGTTGAGAAAATGAAGGAAATGACGATTTTGATACTGCATTAATATTAATGTGCTACATGGATTTAAATTATACAATTGTAGAGATGTAATGTTGAGAATCGTTTTGTCTATAGATTACTCCCAGTTATATTTTTTCTATCAGTTGTGCTTCAGAACATTGGACATCGGAGCAAATGACAAGAACTCCCAGGTCCTTCACATAGAGGGAAGATGATGGGAGATAAGCACGGGGCATCCGACCAAATGGCAGAATTAGCCGGATAAATCCTTGATAACCTAGATAGAAAATAAATAATGTAACCTTTTTAAAAAACTTTTAGCCAATTAGGTAAAAAATCGGCGCCCTTTCCTAAAAACAAACATCACATTTCTTTTATCTATTAATATATGTATAACATTTTTTGCTCAAGACACTGGTTGAGTGTTCAGATTTTGTGTTCTTTTTTCCCTTAAAATGTTGGTGGAGTTGTTTAAATCGAACTTCATAATAGTTTTCCGTTCATCAATATCCTCCGACATCTTATATATTTTTTATTTATCATCTCCCCATATAGATATATTCATCAAATAGTCTACTTTGTTCAGCAAGACGGAACATATATAATTGATAAATGCTAAGCTTACTAGACCAATTTTTCCTTTTTTTGTTTTGCTAACAGTAATTTAGGATCCATATTTATATCCTGTTTAATTCTAAAGTTCCGACAACATGAGATTTTTACACCATGACAGAAATTTATTGTGTGTTGTATAAGTTCATGATATTTGTTCTGAAAACATTTATACCTATTGCCTGGAGTTCCGTCGAAGGAGAAAAAAATGCTAATTTATTCTAATCTGCAGGATAAGGTCCCTAACTTTCTTCCTACTTAAGAGCATGATTAAGATTTGGTTTGAGAAAAGGTTTAGGGAGTGAGGATTGCTCAATTCTTAAAAAATGATCCTGTTATTGAGAAGCATTAAGGAACCCGGACTAAGTGAAACCAGTGGTGGAAATGGAACTATGGAAGTGTCGGATATCCTGGACTTACCAGTTTTATACGCTTTAGCCTAAATCATGACGATTGACGGGCAGTTAAAACTTAAAAGCCTAGTTAAAAAATATTTTTTCGGGCTATGGAGGTGGCTTCAGCCAGGGAAAGCCCAGCCACAGGTCTGTCCCTGAGTGAAATGATCAGCTGTTGGTTGCACGCAAGAGTAGCATCAACCTAGAAGTGACTTAGAGATCTCCTGACCTTTCATTAGCAAACCTAGCTAGAGCAATTGAAATCTCCTGAGAAAACCCAAGGATCATACCATAAATTACGAATATTGATTCTTTTGATACATAAGTGAGAAGGCGTACAAAAGCATCATTTATGATGTTAAATTCAATATAAATGGAGAAGGCACCTATAAGAGAATCAATCACATTGAGTGTACCGTTGTTCCATTTAATGATGGTTCCTGCAGAATGCCCATTCATTGAATCAAGCGCAATCCAATTGAAGTTGCTTGCTCCAGGCATTGTTTCACTTGATGTCAGTCTTTACCAGCCCTCTCAACATGGGTTTCTTGCATACAGACGATATTTAGCTTCCAGAATCTTTTGAGAACCTTTAAATGATCCCTTTTGCTAAGTTTTGTCTTCGTGGATCCACTAGATGGGCCGATGCATCGATTTAGGCATACTCATTATCTTTGTGTGGATCTGATGCGTTGTGCTCTTCCAGTTAAGTGAACTATTTCCTGGCAGTGAATTTTTGCATGTAATTGCGCTCCTGTATGTTTAGGGGTGGGACTTGCGCGCGTTGGGTCAACCCGACAACCCGAACTTTGGGTAAGTATGAGAAATGTAATTCAAAACATCAAGCGGGCATGGGAAACTTTTTACTAACCCAAGCTAATTTGGGCGGACATGGATACAACTTTCACTAATCCGAACAACCCGTCAACCCGAATAGCAATAACATAATTATTTACGATGGTATTTTTCTTTCTTTTTTGCCTTTAGATAATTCTTAACTATAATTATTAAGTTTGATAAGAACAATTCTATATATATATAGTCTATAACTGCGTCGTAAATGAGCGTTCGACAAAAATCCTAGAATATAATGGTGATACTGCAAGATGTGTGCTCAAGAAATTGATATCACAAAACATATTATTTGTGACTGCCCATTTTGAAGAGCATTATGGATCTATGTACCCGGTGTAAGAAGAAGTATCCAACATCCTGAGTCCTGACATCACTATGCAAGACTGAATCAAAAGTTGGCTTAGAGCAACTGCAGTGGGCGACTAAACCCATTTATTTGGTCTTTGAACCAGGCGTAGCGGGACGTACCATCGACCAAAACCCAGACTAAATGAACAAGTGGCGATTATATTTGGTCGGGACCAAAGACTAAACCCAAATTATAGTCGAGCTAACGTATAGTGTACGCCCCCATAACCGGCGACACAACAGGCTTAACGTATAGTGTACGCCGCACACCAAAGTAATGTATAGCCCCCGCGCCATTTTTTTTTTTTTTTTTTTAAAAAAATTTTTGTGTGGGGCGAGGTTTATACCTCCGCCCCACTAAACTTTTCAAATTCTTTTGATGGGGCGAGGTTTATACCTCCGCCCCATTGTTTTTTTTTTTTTAATTTTTTTTTTTCGAAATCTCCCCCACTCCAGGCGAACGTATAATCCACGCCCCACCACCAGGCGAACGTATACTTCACGCCCACACCAGTGAACGTATAATCCACGCTCCACCAAATTTAGTCTTCCACCCGTGCTATTACACGATGGACCAAACTAAAATTTGGTTTTTTTTTTGGTCTTTGATCTTTGGGTTTAGTCGCACCACTGGAGTTGCTCTTAAGCAATATGTTTTCTTGTAAATAGAGATGGAGACATAAAATAGGGAGAAGAAGAGAGATATTCTTATTCATATGTGTAGAATTACAATGGATTAAGCCTCTTTTTATATAGATAGAAGACTTGGTTCCCAAGATATGTAAACCCTAATCTTAGACACGAAGGGCATCTTAGTAAATAGATATTTGGTTTATAACACTCCCCCTGATGACCACTTCGTGGCTAAGTCATTACAAAAATACCAGAAAACTCAAAAGAGAAAAACCCTAAATTGCATGAGCATGTAAAGACTCGATGCTGTTGGACACGCATACGTTGCCTCGTTAAAACCTTGAAAAGGAAAACCCAGGGGACAAAAACCTTGACGAAGGAAAAGAGTACAACTCTGATAAGTCCAAGTAAATGCACCTTTGATGATGGCGCCGCTCTCGATGAGTACTTCAGTTAAATCTTGCTTGCAAATCTCTCGAGTCGTGACTTCCCAATTTGATAAACAGATTTCTTGAATGCGTAAGATTCTTCTTCTTTCGTCAACAAAATTGCTACTTGATGAAGTCTTCTTTTGTGTTAGTCTTCTAGTAGTAGTTTTCTCGAGTCTCTATGCTTCTTTAAAAACATTGGACGACTTGTGTCTTGGGTTGCTAGATTCTCTGAGAGATGATTTGCAGAAATGGTTGATGTAGTTTCTTCAATAAAGTGCCAAGATACCTTATCATACGGGAACAAAATCGTATTTGTGAGAAGGAAATCCAAATTCTTAGGAGATGATTAAGTTAATTTGGTTTAATCAAATGTGGGCATCCACTAAACAACCAAAATAGATGCTACCCCCCCTTGGATGACCATCATGTTGAATTAAATTGCCTCACTAAAACCTTGGCAATAAAACCCAATAGGGAAAAATTTGGACGAAGGAAAAAGAGCACAATATCAACATTTTAAATGAAAATCAAATGTCAACAAGTTGCCTCGTTAAAATCTCTTCAAGAAAACCACATGGGACAAAACTTGAACGGAAGGAAAAGAGTACAACTTTTTACGTAAAATATTGATGCTAACCCAACTATATGAGTTTTATTAAGACAATCATCAAAAAATAACTCTAGTCCATCTTGAATAAGAGTTTAAGCTAGCATAATTTAACCGGCAGATTTAAGGGGAAAAATAGAATATATGCAACTAAAGCGTGGATTTTTGTGTTTTTATGGACTCCTCAAGAGACCTATATATAAAGTGATATCATCAACTAATTAATCCGGATTATCGGGGCTTGGTACCAAACTTCTAAAACACATACAAGATTGTTAAACCGACATAATCGAAGTCAAGTGGTCGCCTCAATATAATTTGAATCCTCCAAATAATACAAATTTGAATATGTTCTCCAAGAAAATCACTTGTGTGAATGCAATACGAGTCCTTCAAGACTACCACGCAAAATGCATCATATAGAAGAACGATATATTGTCGAACAATCCCAAGGTAACCGAACAATCCCAAATCTACTTAACAAATTCACTTTTTTTTTTTGAAAAGTTGGACCAATTCAACCAACATTATCTAAGTTTAGAGCATATTTGGGTACCCAAATAGTCTTCCTCCGGTTGTGGTTGGTAAAATCCATCGTTTTCATATTGAGATTGGTTTTGGGGAAGAATACAATCACCATCTAAGAAATAATTCATATCCGGATCATTCTGAAGATTGACAAATACTCTAGGAGAGGAAGGAGATGGAGATTCAGATGAGCTATCATCAATTAAATCATCACTTGAATAGTCTAGCTTAGTGAACTCAAAAAAAAAAAAATTCCATGTTTTTCTTCTTCATCTTCTTTAACTTTACTCTCTCAATAATTCTACTTCTTTTTTAAAAATCTGATTTTTTTAATTTCAATTCTTTATTAAAAATCATTTCACTAATCACACTAACTAATACTTCCTCCGTCTACTTGTAGTTTGCACAAATTTTAAAGGCAATGAGGATGAGAGAGTAACTTTTATCATCTTTTCCATATTCACCCTCAACAAAAATCATAATACCAAACATGTCTTCCCTCCAATCTCTGACTTTTCAAATCGACGAATTCAAATCTCGTCATTCACTGCACAAACCCAACATATCCGTTTGATCTCGACATTCACTCGTCGGAACATCAAAATACCTAAAACTCAGTTTGATTTCTTTCAGGAAAATCAAAATTAAATTTACATTCAAATCAATTTGAGATCACAATCAACAACAAAAAAAGAGTTGTTTGATTTCTTCAGAAAAATCCAAAGTAAATTTACATTCAAATCAATTTGAGATCACAACTACAAAAACAGAATTTCAAAATGAATTTCAGATCTGTTTTCTCCAGGTGATTCATCGTGTCTCCACCTGAAATACTCTTGGTGATTCAACTACAAAAACAGAGTAAGATAAATTTCAGATCTGGAAAAATACTCAAATCAGATTCTCAAATCAGGGGTACTGAAAAGCAGGAAAATCAACTTGACATTCAGAATAAACAGAACCTCCATGGTAAATCTCTAAATCATTATCTCATTTTGTTATCATTTGAAGTTCAATCACTTAATTTTAACTGCATATCTGAAAACGGTGATGAGTTCAGTTGTAGCTAGCTTTCATTTGATAGAAAGACTCAATCTGTTTTACTGTCCACATCATGATTAGCTTTATGAATTGATAGAATGAGTGAGGGAAGAAAAAAAATACTCCTAAATCATGGTAAGGAGTACTACCAGTAATAACTCAAACTATTGTATACCTCAAGATTCGGGGTGTTCGTATAATTAGTTTCCGCGAAATGCATTGCCCTCCATACCTGTGATGCACAATCGAATTTACATATCAGATGTGCTTTTAAGCATATCTCTAATAGCTAAGCAGGGTACAAGAGAGTTTCTGACTTATCCTGCCGCCCATGGCATGAACACCACGCCTATCACATGTTCGGATGAGAAGGTCAGAGTAACTTTTCATGAAGTGTTGAGCACAGTTCATGAGAATAAGCTTGCCGAGATCTATCAGGAAGTAAAAATCTCAGTCACCCTGAATTGTCTTCACTTAACTGAAAATGTAATCCCATCTACCACAGTTCAAGCCAACAGAGTGATCACCTAATTCATAGAGGATTTCATCCATTTGCCAGGCAGCGGGAAGAGTCTCAATCAGTACAATAGCTTTGATGCTTCTCTCTCAATTCCTGACATCTTTTCTGCCTTCTCAAACATACAGTTCCATATCTTAGCTTCCCTGCCAATCACATATGTAGACCTTTTAAATTAGTTTTTGCTTCTCAGCTGCGGTATTTGAGACACTTCCATTAGTGGAACATATGCATGTGAGATACACAAAATGCTCTTACAACTCTGTTCTTTTTGACATTGACAGAGAGCTTACTAGTAGTTGCTTAAAGTATAGATTCATCATAAACTAATGAACTCTAACTGAACTAATTAGTAATACTTTTTGAACTAATTAATGTAATGGTGACAAAGAGTTGTAGGAGATGGAGTTCAGTGTTATCAATGAAGAGCTGGAGGAGATGGAGTTCATTACGAACAACAAAGAGCTGGAGGAGATGGAATTCATTATGAACAATGAATGGCTGGAGGAGATTGAGATCATTACGAACAATGAAGAGATGGAGGAGATGGAGTTCAATATGAACAATGAAGAAATGGAGTAGATGGATGCAAACTCTTGTTTTCCAGAAACAGTCACAGACTCTTTCCTGCAAACAACTCTTGAAGAAACTACAACACTTGCCGGAGAATTAACTACTGTCACCAGAAACAAGAAAGAGCTCACAAATGAACAACAACTAACTATTTACCATTTTTTATTGAAGGATAGCAACAAAGGAAGACTGCAAAAGGGTTCAGTGCCAAGGGCAGCACAACTACTTACAGTTTCAGCAGCCACAGTAAAACGTATATGGAAACGAGGAAAAGAGTTTGAAGCAAATAATTTACCTGTTGACATGTCCTCGCAAAAACCAAACAGAGTTGGTCGTAAAGCTAAAGGTTTTGATTCGAGCAAGATTATGGAAATACCACTGCGCCTACGCACAAACCTAAGGTCCCTTGCCGAAGCTCTTCAATGCCCAAATCAACTGTACATAGATATGTCAAGAAAGGAGCGATTAAAAACATACGAACGCAATAAAACCAACCTTCACAGTTGACATTAAGAAAAAACGGTTGGAGTTTTGGTTGGAAATGCTCGAGCCAAGCCCAAACAAGGATAATCTGATGATGAAGGGCATGTATAATGTTATACATATCGACGAAAAGTGGTTTTACATGACTAAAAGCTCAGAGAATTACTACCTTCATCCGGAAGAAACCGAACCCCACCGTACATGTCAAAGCAAGAGATACATTACAAAGGTAATTTTCTTGGCACTAGTAACTCGTCCTAGATTTGATGAATTCGAAATGAAATCTTCGATGGGAAAATTGGCATATTCCCTTGAAGAATCGTCTAGCTGGAACACTTGAAGATAAAACCTGCATAATGAAAGTGAGGATGACATAAAAATGAAGTACGAAATGTTGAAGCATCTAAATTAGAAGAACTGGGGACATAAGTGAACTTGTAGGTTACTGAAATGGTTTGGTTTAGCATGTTAGGTTCAATTTCTGGTGATGCCGTGGGATCAATTTATGCGGTTAACCCCATCAGGTCTCAAACACTTACCCTGTTTCAAAATAAACCAAACATACTACTCCACAATTCCTTCGGAGTAGTAATTAACCAAAAATTTAACTAGAGATCTAAATAAGCACAACATCGATCTATTTGTATCTTCAATCAAAAATTTACCTCTTTGATTTACAGGAAATCAATAAAATCAAACACTCTTATTTCTATTCAACAGCTCAAAATGAAAAATGAAGCAAAAATGGAAATTTTGATCTAAACCCTATATCAGATTCAATTTCAAATTTTGGTAGATTTATTCATAAAATCAAAAACTCACAAAGAAGATGTAAGGTTTATACCAAAAATGCAATCTTTTTTATCAGATTCAATTAAAAATTGAAGTTAGAAAATACTCACACCGAAGAAGATGAAAATGATGAAGGTGATGCTGGTTATCGTGGTAGAAGAACAAGTTTCGTTTGAAATTCTCGTTCGATGGTTATGAGAAGAAGAGATTTCGTTTGGTGGTATCGGTGGTGGTGGTGATATTACGGTGGAGAGATGGAGAGTGAGACTGAGAAAAGAAATGAAGAGAGATGCGAGAGTGAGACGGAAAGAACGAGTAATAACTTAAGGGGTAATTTTGGAAGTTCATCCAGTTTAATTTAAATACCTCGTCTATTGTGGGACAAAACTAAAAACAAGGATCTCATCTAATTAAGGACGGATGGAGTATTAACATTAACTAATCATTACCCAAAAATAATCAGGAGGATAATTTAGGTATTATAATAAATATCTAGACAAGGAGTGACCTAAATTTACTTCTAATATCTTACTCAAAATAAAAGAAGAAACCTATTATAGGGGCTCCAAACATTTGGTTTTGAGGGCTCACAAGATGACAAAATCGGGTTATGAAATAGTAATCAACAAAACCCCATATCTAATTATTTTTTTGTAATGACTAAAATACCCTCCATGAACTATAAAATTAAATTTATTATCTTTTCTTTCTTTTTTCATTCATAAATCATGATGAAATTGATGATCATATACAAAAAACTAAATCTATTGTCTTCTCATTCTCTTTTCATTCATAAATCATGATGAAGATGATGATCATAAAAAACCTATTATTTTTCTTTTCTTTTCTTCTTCTCCGTCGTGATGAAGATGACGATCATAAACAAAAACAACTAAGAAAACCCATCACTTATTTTTGCAAAAATACAAGATCGCTCTACGGTTGGAAAAAATTCATATATCCCAACCGTAGACAGTCTACGATTGGGAAAATTCATACTTCCCAACAAAAAGAGATGCTCAAAAGATACTGTTGGGAAAATTCATATTTCCCCACCGTAGGTTGTCTACGGTTTGAAAATTCATACTTCCCAACCGTAGACGTTAGGTCTACGGCTGAAAATTCATATTTCTCCATCAGAGACTGCCTACTATTGGGAAAATTCATATTTCCCAAACCGAGACGCTTCTGAAATCGCTTTTTTCAAAAAACCCACCCGATCGATTTCGCTTTATCCATGCATTGAAACCAATTAAATAAGATGGGTTTTTGATTTTTACCTTGTTGAAGTCATCATGGTGGATTAAATGGTGTTAATCGATAATGAATTATTTTGAGAATTGACGATTAATCGAAGAAATAAGCGACGGAGGTGATGGGAAGAAGAAAATGGAAGAATTAAATGAGAGCAATGAAAACAAATTAGTTTTAGGTTTTCAATATTTAATATGTTAAGGGTATTTTAATATTTTTCTTATGAATTAGGTCCCCTTATCTTCATTGTAGGATATTTGAATCCTTATGAGCCCTCAAAACTCTTTTCTTGGAGCCCTATAATAGGTTTCTAAAAGAATGGTCCCAAAAAAGGGTTCATAAATATCTAGAACGCGTGTCCTAATCATTCCACAGGTTACCACGTGACCACGTCGTCCACAAAAGGTATAGTAGTTTATTTCAGGTAGGCGAGTTATGCCTTTCTGCGCCTACAAAGGCTACAAGAACGCTTTGTTCCGAAATGTAGATGGATTAAAAACAAGTCTAGATACACTGCCGGATTAAACCAAATAGACATATTTTACGTTGTTTTTTCTTCTTCTGAAGCTCGTCTTTCAAAGAAATGACAATGTATAATATTAACTGATAAGGCGATATGATCTATCTGACTGAGACAGTGAGGCATTTTGGCAAGTTTGCAGAACAAAATGTCTAGAAGCCAAATGAGGGTGTTTAATACCAACTGTTGAGATTATTAGTCCCACATTATTTGGGCAATCTAAGATCCTGCAGTTTATAATCCTTAGGGCCTCTCCACTCATTGCCAATTGGTTTTGAGTTGGATGCCCGTATTCTAACATGGTATCAGAGCAGGCTATTTGCGACGAGTCATTAGACCGCGCCTTTACTCCGCGTCACCCGATTTAATTGTCCACGTGTTAGACCCAACGAGGCTACACGTGAATGGGCGTGTTGAGATTATTAGTCCCACATTGTTTGGGCAATCTAAGATCCAAGCAGTTTATAATCCTTAGGGGCTCTCCACTCATTGCCAATTGGTTTTGAGTTGATGCCCAGATTCTAACACCAACCACTAGGGCTGGGAAATTGAGATTTGTTGACAAAGTGGGTAGTCCAAGTTTTCTTAATTGGGATTCTGTTGTTCTGATGTAGTTGTTGAGAACATGACATGAAGGTACGTAATGAAGATTTTGATACTGCATTCATGTGCTATAGGGATTTATAGCTGTTGAGCATTTGATAAGTGGAGTTTGTTGTTGGCTTGGGCTAAAGCTGCTGGCCACCTTGAACACGTTGATTTCTACTTAACCAGCTTTGGTTGGGATTCAATTTTGTTTTCAGATTAGGCTCTACTTTGCTCCTTAATATTCCTTTGCTTTGCTTTCATTCTTTTTTTATTACCCGTAGAATGGTGTACATTTTTGTATATTCTTCTCCTATTTGTGGCATTGTTTCAAGTAGTTTCATGTGATATGAACTCCCCCGCTTTTAATACACATGGTTGCTAACATGGTGCCAGCCATCGGGAAAGGCATATGGGTTTTGGTATCCTTCACAAGAAAATAGTACCACCATTAGTGTGGTTGTTAATATCGAAAGTGATACTTAAAACATGTTACTAAACCAAATGGAACAGATGATAAGTATCTTTTTGTTTATTAGGTAATTTAATACTCCCTCCGTCCCTAATTAGATGAGCTACTTGGTTTTTAGTTTTGTCCACAAATAGATGAGTTATTTCACTAACCAAGGGGATATTTCTAAAACTACCATTTTAATTGATTATTTTTTTCTATAAGAAATATGTATAATTTAATAGTCATGTTTATATTCGTTGCCTACGTGTTTTAAAATGTTTTTCAACGGTATAAAGTTTATAAAAAACCGTGGTATAGTTTAAGAGATAAATCGTTTCTAAATTTTACTAATTATTGCCCATAAGGGTATAATTGTAAAAATACTTAAATATACTCCACTTTCCTCGCCTTAAAATTTGTGCAAACTACAAGTAGCTCATCTAATTAGGGACGGAGGGAGTAGTACTTCATCTTCTTTCGCATTTTCTTGTTAAAGAAAAGGGACTACATTTTATTTTCTTGATCCATTAGGATCTAACTTAATCTAAGTTGTCTTCAATGTCCCGCGGTATAAAGTATGTAATATTGCAACGGTTTTACAGTTGGTGGTAAAGAAGTAAGTTCCCGATGAACATGGAATTGCCTCAGACATCTTATATAATTCCAACTTTAATATATCTTAAAATTCTTTATGTTATTCAGTACCCTTCGACATCTTATATATTTCTAACTTCTCATCTCTTGTACAAATATATCGCACTGTATAGTTGTCTAATTTTCTTGGCAAGACGCAAAGATAAGTGTTATTTTGGGGTCTAGCACTGTATAGTCGTCGACTAGTGTTCAAATATGGCACTGAAGTTTTTGAGGGTGTCTAGCATGGGAACCTGAGCTTTGTTAACCAAGTAGGCAGTTAAATATTTCTTAATTGGGATTTTTTTTTGCTAAAGTTGAGAAGATGCGAAGGAAATGAGGATTTTTTAATACTGCATTAACATGCAGGATCTATACCCGAGAAAATGATGAGCAAGCTAGGTTCGTTGGCAAGAATGAACTCAACAGTAAAATATAGTGAGGTGCAATGAGTTTATTGTGGTTGTGCAGGTTAAGTTTGACAGTTGAGAATCGTTAAATTACACTCCAGTTTGTCAAAAAAAAAAAAAAAAAAAAAAAAACTTTGATCGGCAAAGAGGAGTTTATTGATCAAAAAATAGAGGATATAAAGGCTATACCTTAGTAGCCAGGAACGGGAACGAGGTCAGGAGCGGGAGCGAGGACGGAAGCGGGGATCGTAAAATTTTCAAAAAATGAGATACCAGAAGCGAGTTGGGAGCGTGAATTACATTTTTTTAGAAATATGTTATATTACCAATTTTCCAATATTGTAATCAAGAAATAAGACAAGTACATAAATATTTAGAAAATGTAACTTAAGTGCAGGAATATATCTCATTCATTGACCTCTTTTGCTTCTTGTGTTTGTTACAAGCACTCTGAACTCGCATTTCTGCTAGTGTTTCATGTTCTTGTGAACTTGGAGGTGGAGGTGGAGGTGGTGGTGTTGGTGTAGGGGAGGATGGAGGAATAACAGCAGGCGTTTGTGTTGTAAAGTAATCCACTTCATTATCAGATGTTGTTTCTAGCACTAGCATTTGGTAATGCAAGTTTTTTTACTTTGGCACTATCACCGAAATGGTGGCTCTTGCATCAACTTCTTTTTTTTAAAATTTCTCTCATCTCTTTTGAAACTTTAGAACAGAGGTTTATACCTTGAGGCTTGAAGCCCGGTAAAATACCGATCAAGTGTTGACGCACCCTTGTATAAGATCCCATATAGGGTTTCACTTGGCACCCGAAATTGCATATGAACTTCTTCCCACCACCACCTCCTCTTTTATCTCAAGTTTTCTTATCAATCTTTTGAACGTACTTCCAAAGAGGAGTTGAGGTTGATTCTTCAACTTGGTCACCATCATCCTCTTCTAAATTTATTACCGAGTTTGAAGATGTATCCATGGAAGAAGAAATGATAAAGAAGAAACAGGATTTTGATGATTTGTGTTTGGTGTCAAGGTATGAAATTGAAGGCCTTATAAAGACTTATCACGTCTCTTTAGTTTCTAGGTCCTCAAGTTGGAAATAGGTGGTATTTACGTTTCATGTTGGAATTAGGCATGAGAATTAAGTTTCACTACTGATTACAAGAACTTCAATGTTGGAAACAGGTGAGAATTAAGTTTCATGTCGGAATTAGGTATGGGATTTAAGTTTCATGTTGGAACTAGTTGTGGGAATTAAGAATTGGTCGAAGTTGAATATCACACGGTCCTTGATATTGGGAACGCGTTTTTTGCATGCTAGGAGCGCGTTCCTAACACGTTTCTCACCTGGGAGCGCAGAACCGCGGATCTCATGGAGATACCAGATAGCCTCAGACGTTCCTGGCTACTAAGGTAAAACCAATGCAGCTTATTTATGAAACTATTCCATACTTTAGAGGAAAAAGAGCAATGAAGAAGAAGATGATTACTTGATTCATTACTGTTGTAGAACATACATGTTTCAGGAACTTCAACACATCTTCTTCTTAACAAATCTCTAGTAGGGAGTCTATCATGAGCTATCAACCACAAGAAAAATCCAACTTTTGGAGGACACTTCGTGCTCCAAATAAAATTGAAAATAGAGTTATGTCGAACCATACCATTCTCCACCGAAAGTTGATTATAGGCTGATTTAACTGAATATCATTTACTCTTTGTTATAGGCCATTGCAGTTCATCCTGTAATGTAACATTCAGTCTGAAAGAAGAAAGATCAGCAGTAAGAAAATGATGCTCAATTCTTGCAGCTTCATTCAATCTTGCTGGGACTTGAAATCTTCAGGAAAAATCATTGCCATTTGTAGTACACATCTCTGCAACAGAATGATGCTTTGCTCTGGATAAAGCATACAAATTAGGATAACAAGTTTTTATAGGTTGGTCATAAATCCAATTATCATCCCAGAATCTGACAGAAACACCATTATTCATTTACTCCTTATACTCCATACACAGATCTCCCATAAGTAGTTTTTGGAGTCTTAGGAATCCAAATACCACCTCTAGTTCCATATTTTTTATGCACAACTTTCCTCCAGAATGCTTTTTCCTCAACTGCAAATCTCCAGGTCCATTTAGAAATTAAGCAAAGCATTGTTCATTTTTTTTAAACTTTTGATTAAAAATAAATAAAAAGAACAATGCTTATCAATTTATCGTGTCAATTATATGTGTGTAACAATCTATTGCCTCAGTTGTGTTAGCCACTAGGGGTTGGACCGTAGACTTTAGCCTAAGTAATAAGGATCATTAAGGGGTTGCAGACTTTTAGTCTTATAAGCATGAAAACAATATGGACTCCTAGCATTTCTGGAGGTAAACACGAGAGTCCTGACCGATGATCGAAAGAAATTACAATTTTTACCGAGTTTAATTTACAACTCCTTGTTAATTAAACATAAAAAAACCAGTAGGTTAAATGATATACAAATTATATTTAACTTCTAACTTTGGGGTAAAATATTTTAACACAAAACTCTAGTTATAGAGTTGTTTTTACATTTAGCGTTAACAAGTCCAATCCTAATCCCTAGGACATCTAAGAAATTTCTCATGTAAATCCAAATTTATAATATATTTATTTCTTTAATATCCTCCGACATCTTATGTATTTCTGATTCTTATCATTGTAAATTGTCTAATTTGCTCCGCAAGATGCTAAATAATTGATGAATCTGTTTTTTATTTTTATCTTTTTTTGTTCCTCTCTTTCTTATTCCAGTCTATTTTTATAGCTTGTTCATTTCTGAAGTTCTAACAACGTGAAATATTTATGTATCATGAGGTACAATAACTTATTGTGTGTGGTTTACAACAGAATTACTGTGAGTTGGATAAGGTCATGTTATTTGATTTTAAACCTAGTATGCGGAGTACCTCATAATTTTGACGTGATGATTCCGGTGAATTGAGTGCCCTTTTAATACTTCTCTCGAGAATAACTTTAACTTTATAGCATTAATTCCTAAGAAGATTGGTGTGGAGGAGGTAAAGGACTTTCGGCCTATTAGCCTCATAGGAAGCGTCTACAAAATTATTTCCAAAGTGTTAGCGGAGCGATTAAAGGTATATCTTTTTATATTAACCTCTCCTTCTCAATCTAGCTTTATTAAAGGGTGTCAAATTTTAGATGGGGTTTTGATAGCAAATGAATGTGTGGATTCTAGAATTCGTCAAAAATTACCGAGGTTTATGTGTAAATTAGATTTTGAGAAGGCTTTTGATAATGTGAATTGGAACTTCTCAAAATGAAGTCTTATTTGAAATGGGATTTGGAGGCATTTGGTGAACTTGGATATGAATTTCTTATCTTATTCAAAATTTCTCTGTTCTTGTGAATGGTACAACTCATGGGTTTTTTGGTAGCGAAAAGGGTATTCGTCATGGTGATCCTCTTTCTCCTCTTCTATTTAACATCATTAGAGAGGTTTTGAGTCATATGTTGAGTAAGGCATAAGAAGTTAGTAAAATTTCGGGTTCCTCGGTGAAAGACGGGGGAACTAAAGTTAACCATCTCCAATTTTCCAATGATACCATTGTTTTTTTTTTGATGAGAAGTGTGATCAAGTAGACTTTGTACGTTATTTACTTCATTGTTTTAAACTCACGTCGGGCTAAAAAATCAACTTTGCTAAAATTTGCTTGTTAAGGGTAGCTCTCGTTGAAGACATAGATGAATTTGCTAACATGTTGGGGTGTAAAAGGTCAAATTTTCCAAGTATTTATCTCGGTCTTCCTTTGGGTGATAAAGTTGGTGGCTCACAAAAGTGGGAGAAAATTTTGGAATCATCTGCTTCGAGACTTTCCTCTTGGAACGGGAGAACGATATCAAGAGGAGGTAACTTGACTCTAATCAAAAGTGTTTTGGCTAGTTTTCTCATTTATTATTTATCAATCTTTCTTGCACCGTGCTCCATTACAAATAAGATAGATAAGATAGTATGAAACTTTCTTAAGGATGATGATGATAATAAGAAAATAATTCATAATTTGGGGCGATCTATAATCATAAAATCTAAAAAAGGCTGTGGTCTTGGAATTCGGAAATCCAATTACATGAACTCGGCACTTCTGAAAAAGTGGTAGTGGAGATTTGGAATGGAATAAAATTCTTTTTGGAGAAAGATATATAATGGTGGAAAAATTTGGAGAATCATCAACCGGTTTGGAAACTCTTCAACCGAAAGGGCCAAAGGGGTATAGTTTGTGACACACTATTTATAATGAGCTCGAGGATCTTAACAAACATGTGAAATATAAGATTGGTGCAGGAAATGAAATTAGATTTTGGGAAGATCTTTGGATTGGAGATGTCATATTATGTAATAGATTTCCATTGCATTTGAAGCTTCAAGAATAAAAGGGAAAGTGGTGGCTAGGTTATATGATATTTCTTGTAACAGTATTAAATGGAACTTCATGTCCCTGAGTAGATATCCTCAAGCCATAATGGGGGAGATTGCTTCCATAAACTCATTAATTGAAGTGGTGAATATTCAAGAAGAGGTCGTAGACTCTAGATTGTGGATGGTGGATAGAAACAATACGGTTGATGCCTATACGGTTAAGTGTGGGTTTGACTCTCTTTGTGATCAAAGGATACTAGCTTCCCAAGTGTGACTCTCTTTGGAGTCGATATTATCCGTACAAAGTAAAAAAATTTTCTATGGCTTCTGTACCATAAAAAGTTGATGATGACGGACAAGCTTTCTAAAAGGGGCATGAATGTGGATAGGGTGTGCCGGTTTTGTGAAGAAGAAGATGAAACAAGTGCCCATTTAATTTATGATTGTTGGCGATCAAAGAGAATTTGGGATAATTTAATCGATCGATGCAACTTCAATTGGAATTACGATAGCAATATTTCCACAACTATAAAAACTTGGAGTCATGATTGGGGTGATGAAAGACTTGACCGTATATAGAACAATTAACCGGTTGCAATTTGGTGGTGCATTTGGAAAGAAAGGAATTCTAAAATCTTCTATCACAAAAAAAGAAATTTGGAAAGTCTCATTCGAGATATTAAGATTCAAGGTTATTTTTGGGCGGAGTCAAACACTAAAATACATGGTGATAGCTTTATGAGACTCATATTCGTATGGGCCGTTTTGAGTTGGATTTGAGATTTTGGGTGGATGTTTTTTTAATTTTTCTTTGCTCATATTTATTGGGTTGAGGTACCCCATAAGTACCTCTTTTTCAATTTCTTATTGACCGATCAAGAAAGAAAAAAGATACGATTATAAGGGACGTGTGCCTCGTAAAAGACCAAACTTCTAAAGTAAGGATAGTTTATCGCAGGTGAAAAGAGGACTCCACGGATTGGTAACATTACAATTGTGGCCAGTTCTTCTATTTTCATTAGCAATACAGTACTTCGTGTTTGACATGTAGAATTGGCCTTAAAATCTCAATCTTCAGTTCTTCAGTAATTAAGCTAATTTTATCTCCCTGTAACAATGTTGAATTTGAATTCTTGTCTGGTCAACTACACAAAGAAGACAACACTAATTTTCTCTGTCAAAGATGATCAGATGTCAACATCGGTTGTATCATTGAAATTCAATCCCCACAGTCGCACACCCCCATTTCAGGTTCCAAATCAAAAAATTTCCCAGATTTCCATTCATACGAGCACTAAAAACCACACTAATACAAAAACTAATTTGCAGTATTTGACATTGCTAATTTCAGAAACAAAATCAATAACAGAAGACAATGCTCTTATTTAACAACAAAATCATAAAATTCTATCTACAAAATTCATTGAAGCAAAAGAACACTGACAACTTTGTTTGTTTTAAGACATCGTTGTTTATAACACAACAGAGCCTTCGCCAATCTTAATACTCCTTAGTATAGTTGCTCCAGCACCAATCAACAACCCATCACCAATCAACACCCCATCACCAATCTTTGGGTGCCTCACCACCCGAATTCCCCTTCCCACCCAACGTTACATGATGCGAAATCGACACATTATTACCAATCACGGCCGTTTCCCCTACCACAACCCCAGTAGCATTATCTAAAAATATCCCTCTCACAATCTTCGCCGCGGGATGTACATCCTCCGTGAAAACATCCACAGTCCTAGAGTGTAATGCTAAGGCTAGCGGATGTGCTTGACCTGCTGAATAACCTTGTAAATTAAAAAACAATGGGAGTAAGATATAAAAGCTGGGTTACGAGCTTTGACTGGCTTAATTCGCCAAGATTTGCAGAAACTAAATCGGGATCTGTTGAGAAAGAGTTCAGGAACAAATCATAAAGAACTGTCGATATATATAGTAAGGTTGAGGAACACAGTTTGTTACTAAAATGGAATAATATCGATCTTTCAGGAGAGTATTCTGGACTATAAGTATGATTTAGTCCTTACTTAATCACGACGTGCTTCTGCTTTGATTTTGGGACCAGACCCGTGTTTCATCTTCTACAACTAACTCCGATGTTGTAGTTGTGGGTACTAAGGGTTGCAGTTGTTTTGCATTAGTGAAGGATGAATCTAATGCTTCACATATACTTATTACTTTAGTGTTCTAAGTTTATGATTTAAATCCTAACAGACTTCGAAACTTAGGCGATTGAATCGTTGTGCCAGGATAGAGTGAAGTTGCTGCCATTACCAGGTAGTTGAAAATTATAAATAGTGTAGAGATAAGTATATCCTGCTGTGGAAAAAAAAAGAAAGATAAGTAGTATATCTTGATTATGGCTAGTGTGTATCCGTCTGTGGATGCAACTTGCATGAAATTTGATTTTCAAACTTACCAAAACTCACGTCTACCATGGTCAAACATCCCTCCATCATGAAGATGAACTAAAAATCCAGAAATATGTCTGATATTATGTTAGTAATTAGGAGTACAAAAAAAATTTAACATGAATAAAAATTTCAAAAAACAAAGGAAAATGGGTAAGATTATAATTAGTTGATTTTCTTCCTTTTGGAATGTTGGTGGAGGTTTTTAGATCAATCTTCATCCAATTTATTGTCAATGTCCGTAGTGTGTAAAACTGCAAGTAGAATACTAGAGTTTGGTGGTAAACAAGGTCGTACACAACTCCATCTTTATACTAGTCCTTTAGTAATCTCCGACATCTTATACGTTTCTAACTTTCCATCGCCTCCTACGGATGTATTGTATTATAAAGCAGTCTTCAACAAGACTCAGCATTATCATACTGAGTACACAATTATTTTTCTTTTTTCCGCTAACTAAAAATTCCAATTCGGCGTTGTTTTTATAGTGTGAAAGTTATAACACTTATAGCATGACAATAACTTATTATGTGTTAGGTTTGATTCGGCCCTCCAAGTGAGTTGAGTGCCCTTGCAATACAATAAAACTTTGATAAGTTAATTTGGGCTAATTAATGTGTCATAAATTAACAATTACGGTGGCGGAGTTAGATAATAAATATTGAGGTGGCTTGAAAGCAAATTGGCTTGACTTGGGCTGGCTTAAGCCTATTATTTAGGCTTGATTTTTTTTAACAAAACACAAGTTACACATCTACATTATAAAATATAAGTTTTTCTAGACTTTAAGCCAGCCCAAGTCACTACATCGTTCCGCCCTTGAACAATTGATATTGTTGTATTAAAAGAAAAAAAAAAGAAAGGATCCATTTTGATTCATTTATACTACTATTATGAGGAGAATAATAAACATAAAAGCAAATTTAGCCATCTAATTTGTTTAGTGTATATTGTCGAAGAATATATTAATTCAAATAATATCTAGCGAAGAAATTAATATACACTAAATTATTGATGTTTTATTAAGTTATAATTTATATATTACCTTTCTTCTTTAAAAAATATAAAATACTAATATCTAACATAATGACCTTTTTGAATTACAATACTTTTCTCGCTCCATAATTTGTATCTAAATTTAATACAGCAAAGGATGAAAATATCTTATTCAGACAAATACATTTCGCACTGGCTAGTATCAATAACAATCACCGGTACCACCTATATCTGAATCCGATCGATATGACACGACACGATACGACAAGACACGACCAACCATGACTCCGGCAATGGCCACAAACTGTTAACCAAACCTGGGTCTCTAGAACAGATCCGCCAAGACCAACTATGGGCTTAGCATGGGCCTCTATGATGTCTCAAGGTGGTTAGGGTTTTGGGAAAATGATATTATGTTCTATAAAAAAGAAAAGAGTTAGCAGTGTCTCCTTTTCTAAACAAACGGCTGAAGTCTCCTCCATTTCGGTCTCCCTCTCAGAATCTAGATCTGATCCTCATTTCAATCCATAATCTTTCTACTGAAATTCCCTTTAATATCCGTGATGATTTTAGTATTTTACCAAATAAAATCTTGGGTTTTTATAAAATCTCACGCCCAATCCATATATTATTCATCCTTGTTGACTAGCACTATAATTTTTTCCTCTCAAATGAAAACAATTTTAGGGTTTTCATCGGGGCGTTTCATTGACATATTCGGCGGAGAGGAGCCTTGGCGTCAATATTAGTGCAGAAGATTCAGATTTGAAATATGAGTCTTTCTTTGCTAGGTTCTCCTTTTTTCTATTTTGGTTCTCAGGCTGAACAAATCAGTCTTTACAGTTCAGTGTTGGATTATCTAAACTACCTTAGTTTTTATATGTACCTTGCTTTCTGAAGTCAATCTAATGCTTTGCTTAAGCTGTTATCATTTTTTGATGAATTCGGTCTTACACTTTGGGGCTTGTTTGTATTGGAAATTTGCCTATATTTTGGAATTCGAACTTGCACTGAAGTGGTGTTGACATCTGGTCATTTTTGACACGGGAAATGAAAGTGATCTAGCTTTAGCTCAGCCAAATAATGCGCAAACATATAGAGATTACAAATTTCATATTGCAGATTCGAACAAGTACTTGATTAGAGTTCCTGAACTCCTTCTCAACCGATTTAGATTTACTTCCTTCATCTGTAGCCGATTTAAAAGCAGTCTGAGCTCAGTCACCCAGCATGTATATCTATCTTACTCACATTGTTCGTCAAATATCAAAGGTTTTTTAGCATGTCAAGCACATCTAGTTACACAAATTATGGGTCTACTCCTGTCGTCCCTTAGCCTTCGCGTTATATCCCGGGGGGGAGATCGGGAAAGAGCGGTGTTTGGTAATAATATGTCGATCTTCCATCATGTAGCATTAGGTCGTATTGGGAATTTCGTATGGCGATAGCCATCCGAAGATTAGTGATGGGCTGATTGGTGCTGGACAACAATATTAAGGAACATTAATCGGGTTCTTGCTGTCGTCGTAAAGAAGTAGAAGGAAATGAGAAATTTGAGAAAAAGATTTATGGAAACTAAGCGCTTGATTAGTAAGATTTGTGATTCATAAAATATGATTTGGCAGTAGATTTATGGAGACCCTTCCCACATTTTATTTATTTCTAAGGTCAATCTATCTTCATCATAGTTCTTCAATATCCAAGACATCTTATATGTTATTTCTGACTTCTCATCTCAGTATAAAGTTGTCACATTGCTAAGTTGTCTAATTTGCACGCAAACACCATTGACACTGAATAGGCCAATATTCTTTTCTTCGCTACTTGAAATTTTGGATCTATTTCGGAACTTAACCTAATACATACCCGTTTTATGGGTAAAATTGTTTCGCCGATTTCGTAAATTCGGTAGGTGAGTGAGAAATCGGTTCAAACCCTAAACAAATGTGCCGCACGTGAGCACTTTATAGATTCGAGAGATCAACTGTACAAGTCGGCCTAAACCAAGAAATGGCCGTTCAGACTTGCTTCGGTCACAAAGTGGAAGAGAAGGGTTGATTTGGGGAGGGAAGCCAAGAAAGTTGTTGAGACCAATAACTCGGGAGAGTAGTATCTCGACTTGTATCGGAAAGTAAAAGCTTGGGAAGCTTGCAAGAGATGAAAGCTTTTTTGGAGAGCTTGCAAAGTTGCCTTTCTCGAGAGTGTAGTATTTTTCTCCGACCGAGACTTGTTGTCCGGTGGAAATAGGTAAGACCTATTTATACAAGTCGAGATTGAAACGTACCCTGTTCTCATGAAGGAAGAGATTAAAGGGTGAAATAATGAGAGGAGGTGGTAACCGCATGGTGTTAATGGGTGAAAACGTTTTCACCATTATTTCCTCATTTATTTGACCGCTTTATTCCTTTTCACGCTTTCTTAATATGAGCGTAGTGTACGCCGTAAGTTTGTGACCGCCAAACCAAAACCCCGGAAAGCATCCTCCGCCTTGTGTTGATGTCTCGAGTGTTGGTTGCATCTGAGTGCAAGTGGTGTTGCTAGGGGCGCATGTGGCATGTGCCAATGACGTGTGTGGAATGCCTTGGTGGTAGGTTGCACGGTTTGCAAGTTAGGCTACCGGCGTGTGTGTTTGGCATGTGCCAATGGCATGTGCGGAATGCCTTGGTGGTAGGTTGCACGGTTTGCAAGTTAGGCTACCAGCGTGTGTGTTTGGCATGTGCCAATGGCATGTGCGGAATGCCTTGGTGGTAGGTTGCACGGTTTGCAAGTTAGGCTACCGGGTGTGTTTGGCATGTGCCAATGGCATGCGCGAATGCCTTGGTGGTAGGTTGCACGGTTTGCAAGTTAAGGCTACCAGCGTGTGTGTTTGGCATGTGCCAATGGCATGTGCGGAATGCCTTGGTGGTAGGTTGCACGGTTTGCAAGCTAGGCTACCGCGTGTGTGTTTGGCATGTGCCAATGGCATGTGCGGAATGCCTTGGTGGTAGGTTGCACGGTTTGCAAGTTAGGGCTACAAGCGTGTGTGTTTGGCATGTGCCAATGGCATGTGCGAATGCCTTGGTGGTAGGTTGCACGGTTTGCAAGCTAGGCTACCAAATATGTGTGTTTGGCATGTGTCAATGACATGTGCGAATGCCTTGGTGGTAGGTTGCACGGTTTAAGTTAGCTACGGCGTGCATGTTGGCATGTGCCAATGACATGCGTGGTCGTTAGTGGCCGTGGCCTTGGTAAGAAAAGCTACCAATGAGCATGTTGGCATGTGCCAAAGGCATGCGTGGTCGTTAGGGCCGTGGCCTTGGTAGGAAAAGCTACCAACGAGCATGTTGGCATGTGCCAAAGGCATGCGTGGGTCGTTAGGGCCGTGGCCTTAGTAAGAAAAGCTACCAATGAGCATGTTGGCATGTGCCAATGGCATGCGTGGCCGTTAGGCCGTGGCCTTGGGTAAGAAAAGCTACCAATGAGCATGTTGGCATGTGCCAAAGGCATGCGTGGCCGTTAGGCCGTGGCCTTGGTAGGAAAAGCTACCGCCGAGCATGTTGGCATGCGTGGCGACTTGGCCTAGGTTGCATGGTTTGCAAGCCTAGGGCGCTATATTTGGCATGTGCCAATGGCATAGCGGCTTGGAAATATGGCTTGTGGTACGTGTTGGCATGTGCCAATGGCGTGATGGCTTAGTTTGGCATGGTTGCCAATGAGTGCGATATGTAGTTTGGTTTTGGCGTCGCTCGCCATGGCGCGCATGTGCGGTTTGGTTTTTAGCGTCGTTGCCATGGTGCGAAGTGTGCGGCTTGGTTTTGCATCGTTGTCATGGTGCGCAGTGTGTGGCTTGGTTTTGGTGTCGTTGCCATAGTGCGCAGTGTGCGGCATGGTTTGGCATCTTGTTATGAAAGCGCGGCAAGATGCGGCGATGGTTTGGCATTTGTTGCCATGGTGCTTAGATGTGCGCTTGGTTTGGCATTGTTGCCATGGTGCGTAGCAGCGCTTGGTTTGGCATTGTTGCCATGGTGCGCAGCAGCGCTTGGTTTGGCATTGTTGCCTATGGTGCTAGAAGCAGGCGCTTGGTTTGGCATTGTTGCCATGGTGCAGCATGTGCGGTTTGGTTTTGGAATTAGGGTTGCGTGTCGAAAACCCCTAATCTGGTATTTTGAAAAAATACCCGATAGACACATTTTTTGTGTCCGAATTGTCCTCGTGTTGGTATTGTTGAACTTGATTTTTGTACTAATATTGTGTTTTATGTATTTTTAGGAATTTTTGAAATAAATATTTTGGAAAATTCGGCTCAAAAAAAGTCAACACCCCGAGGACATTTGATATTCGGACTCTCACTTTGGATAAGGGGTAACCCAATTACTAAGGGGCACCCAATTGATATTCGCACCCCAGCTGTTGATTGGGGTGACCTTCTTCTTCGTTTGAAAATAAAATTTGGCGGGAAAAAATATATCACGCCTGGCTGAACTGAGTTGGATTTTGGGACGAGCTAGAAGGAGATTCAAAGGCTGAAAATCGCTGGGTATATTCCTTTGGGCCTAACAGACTCGGTATGGGTCTTCTTTTCGATCTAAATTAATGGAATTCCACGAAGAAAAAACAGTGGAACCATATATACGGTGAAGTTATTCCGGGATTTCTTGTTATTAGGAAGATTCATCGTGGTTCCGAGCGTGTTGAACCAATGTTTGATGAGTTGGAAGCGTGTTTGGAGGGGTTAGATTCTTTGTGAGACGCGTGAATGTGTTAATTTTGGGAATTATCTCCCGCGACTGCATGAGAAGATTTTTGAGAATACTCGGAGTTATGAGGGAGGATTCTCTTGCATGAGAGGCTATATAGGTTGTAGAGGATCATTAGAATGAGGGATCGAGAGTTTGGGGAGAATTATTAGTTTTCTTTAATAAAAAAACCATTTGAGCTATGAATTATATTTTTGAGTGTGTTTTTATCATGAGAAACTAGACCCCTACACTGGTCGAATTGGAGGAAGCCGAACTTCATACATGGGTAAATTTATTTTATTCTTTTTATGACTTTTGCATTTATTTTAAATTGTTTTATGATTTGAAAAAATTAGTTATCATTTTATTAGATGGGTCATGCTTACTTAGATGTTTGATGTCCTATGCTTACGATTTATAACTAATGTTTGGAGAATCTACCTTGTCAAAAATAAGAGTCCTTGTTGTTTTATTTATTGAGCTATAATTGTTGAAGAATAAATAATTGAACCTATTGATATAAATTCGGTGGAATCCTAGACCCAAAGAACTCTCTCTTTAATTATTTTCATTAAACCTTTAAATTTAATCTCAACAACGTCCGAGTGAACGACAACCTATTTACTACAACAACAAACAATTAAAAATCTTACCAATTTTTGGCGCCATCGACGCGGGCTTGTCTTTAGGCTAGAGTTTTTAGATTTTTCTTTTAGGTTTTTATTTATTTGTTCTTCTTTACGTTTTGGTTTTTGTCTTTTCCTTTCAGATTTTGGGTTTTGGAGCGAAAGAAATATTTGCCAAAGCTTTTGGTGAATACTTAAAGATTTGGAGTTAAAGACAAAGCGAAAGGAAAGAAGAAGATTTTTTTTTATATTTTATAAAAAGAAAAAAAAAAAAAAAAAAGAGAGGCATTTTTTATTTTTTTAGACTTTTCTTTTCTTTTAATTTTTGGACTTGGACACTTGGACATTTGGACATTCCTTTTTTTTTAAAACCCTACGGAAGGGTAGTATTAAATATCAAACTGTTTTGCAAAGAGAAGGACGGTGATTACGATATCACCTCGGCCCTCGGGTTCGTACATGACATAGGAGTCGTGGCCCGAGTCGACTACTAACGGTTCATCCCCAAATGGCACGGAGGTAAGTTTGTCGAAACACTCGCGAATCCCCCGTAAAGTTACCGTATTCCTTCGTTTGAATATATGTCTAGGAATTGAAAACGGTTGTTTTAATTTCCTAGTAAAGGGCAAGGACTCGGCCATATAAGATAAGGATTCGGATTTCATCACCGTTCTCTTCTTGCCCGCCTTAGGAAAACGATACTTAACGCGAACCTAAGCTTTAAAATTTGGAATAGAACGAGACCGATAGGGTAACGAGCTTAGTAGGAAAGTCGTTCGAAAAATATTGGTTATTCTTTTAGCATATTTCGAAGTTCATGATGGTTTCTGTGAAGTTGAATGCGTGACTGCGCCGCCTTGCAATAGCGGTGAGGCCTTGGGTATCAAAGCTCCACTGAGCTTCCCTCGCCTTGATTCAACTTACTTTAACTCGGATTGATCCGCAGGGGTTTGCTCGCATTGTAACGAATTCCCTTTCGAACGATTAGAAGCTGGTCTAGAAAACAATCTAAGTGGAGCCATCATGCTTTTTTGTTTGCTAGATATCATTAGGTTTGCTGTGGTGGAGTCAGCCTTGTTTGTGCTTGCATAGAACTTCCCTTCCTTTTAGGATTTTTCTTTTGTTTTATATTTTCTAGTGTATGCCCGAGGTCTTTAAAGAACGGGCTTGGAAAAGAAACACTCTAGGTGGTTTGATTAGTGACAAACCTAGTAGTTCTTCTTGCGAAGGCGGGAACTCGAAGACTATTCTTTTGAGAGCCCCGTTTTTGGAAACTTCGATTTGAAAATCTGTCTCTTAGCAAGGAAAGTACCCTAGTACTTCAGTTGTGCCAACGATGGCAACTCTGAAAGATTACATGTTCCCAACTGGGACCAACCGAGCTTCATGCATAAAATTGCCAGCCAATACGGCTAACTTCGAGATAAAAGCTAGTATCCTTCAGATGATCCCTATATTCTTAGGAAAAGAGGATGATAACCCTTATTTTCATATTAGGGACTTTGAGGAAATTTGTGGGACAGTTAGAATAAAAGACCTTACTGATGAAGTTTTGAAACTTAAGATGTTCCCATTTTCCTTAAAATATAAAGCCAAGACCTGGCTAAACAACCTACCATCTGGATCCATTGAAACATGGCAGAACTTATTGATGCTTTCTATATGAAATTCTACCCTAAGCATAAAGCTGCAAAATGTTAGGGTAAAATTAGTACTAGTGTGCAACAAGAGGGAGAGTCTCTTTATAGGTTTTTAGAGAGATTCAATGATCTCCTATCTCAGTGTCCTCACCATGGATTTGATAAGATGAAACTTGTAGGGATTATTTATGATGGTTTAGACTATTCGACCAAAGCCATGGTCGAGTCTATGTGTGCTGGTGAGTTCACTAATAAAAGTGCTGAGGATGCCTTCACCTTCTTAGGAGTTGTTGCTGAGAAATCCCAACAGTGGGAGTCTTGTGTTGAACCCCCTAAAAGACTCTTGGTTAATAGAAATAGCACCAATGTGGTAGATACAAGCTTCGGGTCCGATGCTAAGTTTGCTGCTTTGTCCAGAAGGTTAGAAGCTTTGGAAATGGGTCAGTCTAAAAATAGATCCCTTGGTGAACCTAATAGAACCTCTCAAGTATCTAGTTGTGGAATAGAGCCCGATAACTCATTTTGGGAAGGTCGGGTTAGTGAATAGCAAGCTCATGTCGTCTATAACAATGCTAGGTTTGAGAACCGTCGAAGTATGACCTATACTCGAGACCTACAACCCGGGGTTGGAGAAACCACCCTAATTTCTCTTGGTCTAAGGGCGAGAATCAAGGTCGCCTAGTAATTCTCGCCTCCCCCCAGGTTTTGGTTATAATAAGAACTCTTGTGTCAACCCCAGTTCCGAACCCTTCCGAGAATAATGACTAGCTTAGAGGAATCTTTCAAAGTATACTAAAAAAGAGTCGAGGATATGTTAGCACCCAGCCAGAAATGTTAGTAAAGAGCCAGGGTAATTTTCAAGAGGAAACCAAGCATAATTTTAAGAATAATTCCCAGTCTCTTGCTAAACTAGAACTTCAAGTCGGCCAAATTGCTAAGTTCCTTAGTGAGAGAGAAGATGGAAGGTTCCCTAGTCATACTAATCCTAACCCTAAAGGAGAGAAATCGTACAATCATGTGAATTCTATTACAACCCTTAGGAGTGGAAAGAAAGTTGACAATAAGGTCGCCATGCCTGAAAGTGAACATGCTGTAGTTCACCTTTCAACGAGAAAATGAGGAGACTGATAGAGTCTCTAATGAGACCAATGAGGGTCACATTGAGCCGTGCTTTGTTCCTAGAGCCCCGTTCCCAGTGCTAGTTCCAACTAAGAGGGAGTCCAACTTTAATGATATATTGGAGGTTTTCAAGCAGGTTACTATCAACCTCCCATTGTTGGATGCGATTAAGCAGTTCCCGCTTATGCCAAGTTTCTTAAGGACTTGTGTACACGAAAGCGTAAGCTTAGTGTTCAAAAGAAAGCCTTCCTAGCTAGTCATGTGAGTTCTATTATTCAGAATACCACTACTCCTAAGTATAAGGACCCAGGGTCCCCTACCATTTCTTGCACAATAGGTGAATACTGTGTTGTGAAAGCTTTGCTTGACTTAGGAGCCAGTGTGAACTTACTTCCATACCATGTGTACCTTAAGCTAGGACTTGGTGAAATGAAACCTACCCATATGACTCTTGATTGGCATTGATAGGTCCGTTAAAATTCCTCGGGGTGTGATCGAGGATGTTCTCATAGAGGTCAACAAGTTTATTTATCCGGTGGATTTTGTTATCCTAGATACCCAACCTGGTCCGACCCTTTTGAGAACCAGGATACCTAGGTAATTTTAGGTCGCCTAGTTTTTAGCTACATCCAATGCGATCATTAACTGTCGAACTGGTATTATGAACTTGTCTTTTGGTAATATGACTATTGAGCTGAACGTTTTCCATATTAGTAAGCTACCCTCTGAACTAGATGACTCGAGCATAGAAGAGGTGAACATGATAGGAACATTAGTCGAGGAGTCATTACCAAACACTTTGTTAGAAGATCCATTAGAGAAATGCCTAGCTCACTTTGGGATTGATTTTGATGATGATGATGTGATTAATGAGGTGAATGCCTTGTTAGATTCAACCCTTTGATAGACACTAGTAATGGATGGAAACCCAAGTTCGAACCTCTACCCGTTTCTAAGTCTACCCCTAGTTCCTTCGTTAGAAGAGCCTCCTAAGTTGGACCTAAAACCATTACCAGATACCCTAAAGTATGTGTTTTTAGGCCCTTCTGAGACTTTACCTGTGATTATTGCTTCCGACTTGGATAGTGATCAGGAAAGTAGGCTAGTAACCGTCCTTCAAAACAACAAGGAAGCTTTAGGGTGGACCATAGCAGACATTAAGGGTATAAGTCCTTTGTATGTATGCATCGGATCTATTTAGAGGAAGATACTAAACCTCTAGGGAGATGCAACGAAGACTAAGCCCTAATATGAAAGAAGTAGTTCGAACCGAGGTTCTTAAGTCGTTAGATGCACAGGCATTATCTACCCTATTTCGGACAGTGAAGTGGGTCAGCCCCGTTCAAGTTGTTCCCAAGAAATCCCAGGTATTCTGTAGTCCGAATGATAACAATGAGTTAATCTCTACCCGAGTGACCACGGGTTGGCGTGTTTGTATTGACTATAGGAAATTGAACAAGGTCACTAGGAAGGACCACTTTCCCCTTCCTTCATCGACCGGATGCTAGAGAGATTGAATGGACATAGTCATTACTGCTTTTAGATGGCTACTCCGGCTATAATCAGATCGTTATTGCCCCAGAAGACTAGGAGAAAACCACTTTTACCTGTCCCTTTGGTACCTTGGCGTATAGACGCATGCCTTTTGGGCTATGTAACGCCCCTGCAACTTTTCAGCGTTGCATGATGAGCATATTTTCAGATATGGTAGAGCGGTTCTTGGAGGTCTTTATGGATGATTTTTCAGTGTTTGGTTCGTCTTTCGATGAGTGCTTGCATCATTTGTCATTGGTGTTGACTAGATGTAAGGAAAAGAATTTAGTGCTTAATTGGGAAAAATGTCACTTCATGGTTCAATCAGGAATTGTCTTAGGGCATATCGTATCTTCTAAGGGTATAGAGGTAGATAAAGCCAAAGTTGACCTTATCAAGACTTTACAGGTCCCAAAAACCGTAAAAGATATTAGGTCATTCTTAGGGCATGCAGGTTTTTATCGTCGATTCATTAAGGATTTTAGCTTGATTTCTAGACCTCTTTGCAATTTGCTTGCAAAAGATGTTAAGTTTGTCTTTGATGATGCTTGTTTAGAGGCTTTTGAGAAGCTTAAGACTTTACTCACTACCGCACCCATAGTCCAGGCACCTAACTGGAACCTACCCTTTGAGATCATGTGCGATGCTTCAGATTATGCTATTGGTGTTGTGCTAGGTCGGCGAGAAAACAAATTACTTCATGTGATTTACTATGCTAGCAAAACTCTGAATGATGCCCAGTTGAACTATACCACTACGGAGAAGGAACTGTTAGCCATTGTGTTTGCCTTAGACAAGTTTAGACTCTATCTCTTAGGTTCTAAGATCGTAATCTATACAGATCATCTTTGCTTTGAAATACCTTTTGTCTAAGAAGGATACCAAACCTAGATTGATTAGATGGATCCTTTTATTACAAGAATTTTGTCCAGACATTAGAGATAAAAAGGGTGCAGAAAATGTAGTAGCAGACCACTTGTCTAGGCTAGTTGTTAGTTCCCCTGATGATTCCCTTCATATAAGGGATAGCTTTCACGATGAACAATTGTTTTACATTTCCCAATCACCTTGGTATGCAAATATAGTGAACTATCTTGTTTCTCGGGTCGAATGCCCCAACATTGGGGTAAACAAGATCGTTCTAGGTTTTTAGCCGAGGTTAAGCACTTCTTTTGGGATGATCCTTATTTATTTAAGTATTGTCCAGACAGTTATTAGGAGATGTATACCTGAGAGTGACCAGTCCAGTATTATTTCCTTTTGTCATGATCATGCTTGTGGGGGGTCACTTTAGTGCTAAGAAGACTGCTGCTAAGATATTGCAGTGTGGATTCTACTGGCCTTCGTTGTTTAAAGACTCCCACAGTTACTGTGTTACTTGTGAACGTTGCCAGAAATTAGGAACCATTTCCCGTAGGAACATGATGCCCTTGAGCCCTATTTTAATCGTTGAGGTCTTTGATGTGTGGGCATTGACTTTATGGGTCCGTTTCCCAATTCTTTTTGGTAACCTATACATCCTTGTCGCCGTAGACTATGTCTCTAAGTGGATTGAGGCGGTTGCGTGTAAAACCAATGACCATAGGGTTGTGATTGAGTTCTTGAAAAATAATATACTTACGTTTTGGTACACCGCGAGCTATAATTAGTGATGGAGGGTCGCACTTTTGTAATGGACCTTTTAGGCTTGATGAAGAAATATGGTATTACACATAAGGTAGCCACCCCGTATCATCCATGAGACTAGTGGTGGGTAGAGGTTTCTAATAGGGAGATAAAACGTATATTAGAGAAAACAGTTAATCCTAATCGGAAAGACTGGTCGTCTAGGCTTCGATGCCTTATGGGCTTCACTGCATTGCGTTTAAAACCCCCTATTGGAATGTCGCCTTATCGGCTTGTTTATGGCAAGGCATGTCATTTACCGTTGAGTTAGAACATAGAGCTTATTGGGCTGTTAAGAAGCTAAATTTTTCACTTGACAAGGCAGAGCCCATAGGAAACTCAGCTCAATGAGTTGGACGAGATTCAGTATAGATGCTTACGATAGTGCGAAGGAGTATAAGAACAAAATGAAACTTGTGCATGATAGAAATATTTTACGGAAGTCATTTTCTCCAGTCAAAAAGTTCTTACGTATGATACCCGCTTGCATCTTTTCCCTGGGAGCATTACGTTCTCGGTGGGACAGGTCCTTTTATTGTTTGCAATTGTATTTCCTCATGGAGCTGTTGAGATCGAGACACCGGATGGTAGTAGTTCTTCGAAGGTTAACGGTCGAGATTGAAACCCTTTTTAGAACCCTTTCCTACAGGTGATGTTGAGAGGTCCCTCCGGAGGACCCTGTTTACCCTTGATTGACTATCGGGCGATTGTATGTTGTATATTAGTTTTTGATTTCTCTCTTCACCCGAGTCTATCTTTCCGACTTCTTTCTTTCTTGATTCCTCTTTGTTACTTTACTTTTGGTATTGCTCTTTCATTAGAAACATTGAGGACAATGTTAGATTTAAGTTTGGGGTGGGAAGAAACTTCTTGTTAGTTTTTAGTTGCAATAAATAAACTCAGAGCCTAGAAATTTATGTTTATTAAGGATGGCACTAACCAATCTAAGTGGATGGAAGAATTTTGGTTGTAGGAGTTGAGGAACCAATCCGATTAGATGGAAACATCTAAAGAGTCTATTCATAAAAGCACGTAGCTCATGTGTTAGAAATAACATGATAGTTTCACCATATCTCGTTGAGTCCTTTTCATACACATTTTTATTTTGTTCTTTGTAAACTATGTTTCTCTAAGTGATTAGGTGGGGCCCCGAATCAAGTTTTACCATTGCTAGAGTGAATTAGAGTGATTGAGATACAAAAAAAAAAAAATGAAAAAAAAAAGAAGAAGTGAAAAAAAAGTGAAAAAAAAAGAAAAAAAAAAAAAAAAGAGACCAGATCATCGAGACCAATAGGAATAAATTCAATAAAGTCGACCAGGAACCCTTGTATATGCGATTGTGTTGACCTAGAGTTAGAATTATCGACCACTTTGGTTCCCTTGTATATGCCAGTGTGTTGATATTAGTCGACTAGTATCTCAGTCCATTAAGATCGGTTCATTTTGTGAGGCCTTGAGACAGATATAGGAAACACCGTTCACTTAGTAAACATCAAAACCATCTATGCTTTTTCTCTATATCCATCTTCTTGATCTATCCATGTGATTATTTTTGACTCAGGTATTGATGTCCATAGTGCGACTATCCGAGTAGAGCTCTGTGACTTATATATGAATTTTAGTATGCTTGAGTGCAAACTCGTGTACAAAGAATTGGAATTTCGCATCGAGTACTTCCTCCTGTAGTCAATAAGTATGCCAACCAAGGAGATTCTTTAGTGCCTTCCAAGGTTCTGTCAGATAGCTGTAGGTCCTGGAGTAAAGGTTTTGTGGGTACACCTCCGGTAAACCTTAGGAGACAACACTCCGCCTCTAGGGCCACCTAGGGGTTCAAATGATTTTTATTTTCTAGAATAAATTTGCTCGAGGACTAGCAAATAATAAGTTTGGGGGTATTTGATAGACACATTTTTGTGTCTGAATTGTCCTCAGTGTTGGTATTGTTGGAACTCGATTTTGTACTAATATTGTGTTTTTTATGTATTTTTAGGAATTTTTGGAAATAAATATTTTTGGAAAATTCGGCTCAAAAAGTTGCTCGGAACACCCCCGGAGGACATTTGATATTCGGACTCTCACTTTGGATAAGGGGTAACCCAATTACTAAGGGGCACAATTGATATTCGCACCCTTTTTTGTTGGATAAGGGGTGACCTTCTTCTTCGTTTGAAAATAAAATTTGGCGGGAAAAAAATATATCACGGGCGGGCGAGTTGGATTTTTGAGTGAGTGAAAAGGAGATTAAAATTGAAAATGTTTGGGTATATTCCTTTGGGCCCTAACAGGTGGTATGGGTCTTCTTTTCGATCTAAATTTGTGGAATTCCCACGAGAAGAAAATGTGGAACCATATATACGGAAGTTATTCTCGGGATTTCTTGTTATTCGGAAGATTCATCGTTCAAAGCGTGTTGAACCAATGTTTGATGAGTTGGAAGCGTGTTTGGAGGTTAGATTGGCATCGGACGCGTGAAGGTGTTAATTATGGGAATTATCTCCCGAGAATATTTTATGAGAAGATGTTTTGAGAATACTTGGAGTTATGAGGGAGGATTTGCATGAGAGGCTATATAAGTTGTAGAGGATCATTAGAATGAGGGATCGAGTTTGGGGAGAATTATTAGTTTTCTTTAATAAAAAAACCATTTGAGCTATGAATTATATTTTTGAGTGTGTTTTTATCATGAGAAACTAGACCCCTACACGGGGTCGACGGAGGAAGCCGAACTTGATACATGTGTAAATTTATTTTATTCTTTTTATGACTTTTGCATTTATTTTAAATTGTTTTATGATTTGAAAAATTAGTTATCATTTTATTAGATGGGTCATGCTTGCTTAGATGTTTGATGTCCCATGCTTCGATTTATAACTAATGTTTGGAGAATCTACCTTGGCAAAAATAAGAGTCCTTGTTGTTTTATTTATTGAGCTATAATTGTTGAAGAATAAATAATTGAATCTATTGATATAAATTCGGTGTAATCCTAGACCCAGTAACTCTCTCTTTAATTATTTTCATTAAACCTTTAAATTTAATCTCAACAACGTCCGAGTGAACGACAACCTATTTACTACAACAACAAACAATTAAGAATCTTATCATACCCCTATTAATTATTTACACCTGAGTTAAATGCTCTTAGTTAATGTGTTGAGGGTAACACTAGGTCATGGGGTTTTATGATTTTACCCTTTGTTTAAAAACCACCATCAACATTAAATCCCCCGCTTTAGCTCGGAGTGTGGGCTTTGTTGCGAGGTAAGCATAAGATGGTGACAAACTATCAACAGCAAACCGTAAAGAGAATTGAGGAGGCTTGGCTGACCTTTTATAAATAGGATTTGGAATCCTTGCCTTCTGTAGTTTTGCACAAATCGGGAGGCTGGCACAATTGGTGGGGCCGGTGCAGCTTGGGCGACGTTGGGAAATTGGCGTGAGTTGGGAAGCCGAGTGTGCTAGTCTGGTGGGACCCGCGCAAGGTGTGGAAGGCATGCGTGCTTGCTGACGTGACAGGCGGTCATTAGGAAGTTGGCGTGAGTTGGGAAAACCGAGCGTGCTAGGCAGTGGGACCGGCGCAAGGTAGGGAAGCTGTGCGTGCTTGCTGACGTGACTTGATGGGATCGGTGTGAACAAGGAGGGAGTAGGTGTTTCTACAGATAGCAGGCTTCTATTAGGGCATCGTTCATGCCAAAAAATCTGAAAGCTTTATGTCCCTCATTGCTTCCTTTCCTTTTTAAAGGTTCTGTATTCAAACCCAACGCAACTGCATCATCTCCCTCGTTTGAGAAAAGGTTCTTCTTGTTGAATTTCTCTCGGTATGTTTTCTTCTTCTTTGCGGACTGTCGTACAATTTACCGCCGCTTGTTGTATAAATGGAAAATTTCCCTTTTGTGCAGTGATATCCTGTTGGAGCAGCGCCATTGTTGTCGACAAGGATGACCTAGTCGTTCATCTTCCTTCGAATCCGTCCTTGTTGACTGCTGCAGACTTGGAGGACGCTGATTTAGGGCTACATCTTACGAAATGGGATACAGCGAGAAGTCCCTAGGTTATACTTCGGTTTGATATGATGGAATGGATGGATACATGAATGTAACCTTCTGGCGTGCTTTTGGAGTTTTCGGTGCACATGTACGGATTCATGTTGAGAAATTCCCGCAGCTCGTAAAACCTCGATAGTGATGATGTTGAAATCGAATAACTGGTTGAGGGAGTGAAAGCATCTTATCCGGTAGTCCCCATGCATGACCTACTTTCATTATATCGTCTGAATCCCCCTCCACGGACTTGATATAAGCTTCTATCGTACTCTTTCTGGATGTGACACTGGGATGCTCGTAAATTACATGATGACATATTTCGGATAGTGCAGGCTCGGGATCCTCCGCGCCTCGTAAAGTGTTGAAGGCGTCTTCTAGACGAGAGAGGTGATGATGTTCTTTCGCCGCACCCTTGAAGAGTATAGGACCTTGTGTGGGTACGGATTTTTGGTGGACATTCTTCGTAGCTTTGACGGTGAAGGGATCCCGTGTATATCTTCCGTTCTCAAGTATGGTTTACATGTTTCCACCTTTGTAGTAATTGTCGCTTTGCGGTGAAGCTCTGTTTGGTATCAACGAATGAGGGGCAATAGTTCTTGGTGGTAGATGTAATCGGGAGAAACTACATTGTCGTGGTAACAAAGTAGGTTGGTTGATATTCTATGAGCTTCCGTGGACGTAAAAGTTTTGGATGCGTAAGCGAGCAAACTGTCCATGATCACGAGTTTTAAGCGAGATGGATTAAAAGGTGTCCATGACTACGAAGATTGGGTCAAGTTGTGACTATGTTCCTTAATATGGGGAGTGTGGCGGCACGACCTTTGCGGTGAAGGAGTGGCATTGAAGCGAACGTTGAAGCGAAAGTCTTGGAGAACGTTGATGCGTAGCTACTTCCGGAGAGAACGTTGATGCGGAGCTATACGGAGAGAGAACGTTAAAACGACATCCCGCAACTCTCGTAGAGCCTCACGACTACCATTTTGAAGTCGAAGGCGCGCGTCACGTTCTGTCAAACTCGACACCCTCAAGAGAAAAAAGGTTAGGAGTCCCCGATTACATCTGGCCGATCGTGCTTTCTAGGAGAGGTTGGGGTTTGGGAACGCTTCCCGGGCCGGAAACGCTCGCTTTCTGATGCGGTCTTGCGTTGAGAGATGCAAATATGTCTTGATGCTATGCCTTGGAGAAATATAGAATCTCACATAACCTGTTTCATCATAGATTTACGACTTTGTGGGCGAAGTTCCAATTATGAGGGTCCCGAAAGAAGAAGGGTCTCCGTGATCTCGGGAGAGTTGTTGATTTCCATTGCTTTCGATTTTGGAGAAGTCCTTCCGATCTTCACGTGTGACGAAATTGGATTGCTTATCCCCTTTACTTGGGCGTTCAAGAGAAACGCGAGCCTCTTCATCTATAACGCGCGTCTGCTGAAGTATCTTCGTCTTTTCATCGAATCAATAATGCTAAAAGGAGGTCGGATTCTTAGGATCTTCCAGTATCTTGCCACGATAGTGGAGTAAGCGCCTCTCGGGTGACGGTTGGAGCTTTCATGCCAAGAACCATTGGGGTGGCTAAGCGGCTCTGCAGTTCCGTGATCATAATCAGATCGTGCGAGAGATGACACGGTTTTGATCACGGCGTCTTTGGAGCCGCCCGTTTGTTCGAAGGGCGAGATGGTCTTTGGAAGGCGCAAGATGTTAGCATTTGGAAGGATGCAAACCGTTAGCACAAAGTGTGGTCACCGCGTCGGCATGCGCGTGCGGCATGTGTGCACGGTAAGCGCGTCCGGCAAGCGCTCGGCAAGAGTCGGCATGCGCGGCTCAGCAAGCGCATCGGTAAGCGCATCCGGGAAACGCGTCCGGCAGGCGCCGGATCATCTTGGAATGGGCGCTGACTTGGTGTGGACGCCGGCTTGGATTTCGGTATGGTGTGGACCATTGGCAGCACGATCTTTGGCTTGGCGTGGCTTGGACTTGTTTATGCGGGCCGATTGCCTCTTCCCATACGTAGCTCAAACAGAAATCCTTTCCTTATTCAAATTCAAAAGTGTTATGCTTATGAAATGGGTTGGCTCCCCTTTTTACCTCTTATCTTTGTTATCACGTCATGGTGTTAGCGGTAGAGCGGTAGTGATAAAGTGGGCAAGCATATCCCAGCCTATGTACTCCGATGCGTTTCTCTTTCAATTTGTTTTATTGTTTTCTCATGTCTGTGTAAACTTAGTAGCCATAGGTATGCCTTTCATAAACTTGTGGAAATACTTCATCATAAATAATTCTTCAAATGTCACCGTAGTAACGTTTCATAGGTTTTTGTGAACATGCCCCTCTCATGTAAAAAGGCGGTTTCTTGGTAGCATCGCTGCAAGTAAGTCCCCAATCAGTAGCATCTTCAAATGAGTCCCAGCTTTCTGGTGTAGTTTTAACAACTGGTAACCGGGTTGTCTGGCAGTTGAATCGGATTGAGTCGCAAGTCCCCAATCGCTGGTAGCATCTTCAACGAGTCCCCAGTTTTTTAGGTGTAGCTTTTACAACTGGTAACCGGGTTATCTGGCAGTTGAATCGGATTGAGTCGCAAGTCCCCAATCGTTGTAGCATCTTCAACGAGTCCCAGGTTTTTAGGTGTAGCTTTTACAACTGGGTAACCGGTTGTCTGGCGGTTGAATCGGATTGAGTCGCAAGTCCCCAATCGCGGGTAGCATCTTCAACGAGTCCCTAGTTTTTTAGGTGTAGCTTTTACAATCGGTAACCGGGTTGTCTAGCAGCGTTGAGTCAGATTGAGCTTTCCCTACTATCTTGACTTCACGGGTGAAGAACGATATCGGCAAATGGACATTGTAGCCGATAGATCAATCCTCCCGCCGTGGTCGCCAATTGTTTATGGGTAAAATTGTTTCGCCGATTTCGGTAAATTCGGTAGGTGAGTGAGAAACTGGTTCAAACCCTAAACAAATGTGCTGCACGTGAGCACTTTATAGATTCGAGATCAATGCTGTACAAGTCAGGCCTAAACCAAGAAATGGCGGGTTGCCCGAGACTTGCTTCGGTCACAAAGTGGAAGAGAAGGGTTGATTTGGGGGAGGAAGCCAAGAAAGGTGTTGAGACCCGAATACCAGGAGAGTAGTATCTCGACTTGTATCGGAAAGTAAAAGCTTGGGAAGCTTGCAAGAGATGAAAGCTTTTTGGAGAGCTTGCAAAGTTGCCTTTTCCGAGAGTGTAGTATTTTTTCTCCGACCGAGACTTGTTGTCCGGTGGAAATAGGTAAGACCTATTTATACAAGTCGAGATTGAAACGTACCACTGGTCTCATGAAGAAAGAGAGTAAAGGGTGAAATAATGAGAGGAGGTGGTAACCGCATGGTGTTAATGGGTGAAAACGTTTTCACCATTATTTCCCCTCATTTATTTGACCGCTTTATTCCTTTTCACGCTTTCTTAATATGAGCGTAGTGTACGCCGCAAGTCGTGACCGCCAAACCAAAACCCGGGAAAGCATCCCCAGTTTGTGTTGATGTCTCGAGTGTTGGTTGCATCTTGAGTGCAAGTGGTGCTGCTAGGGCGCATGTGGCATGTGCCAATGACGCGTGTGGAATGCCTTGGTGGTAGGTTGCACGGTTTGCAAGTTAGGCTACCGGCGTGTGTGTTTGGCATGTGCGGAATGCCTTGGTGGTAGGTTGCACGGTTTGCAAAGTTAGGCTACCGGCGTGTGTGTTTGGCATCTGTCAATGGCATGTGCGGAATGCCTTGGTGGTAGGTTGCACGGTTTGCAAGTTAGGCTACCAGCGTGTGTGTTTGGCATGTGCCAATGGCATGTGCGGAATGCCTTGGTGGTAGGTTGCACGGTTTGCAAGTGTGGCTGGCGTGTGTGTTTGGCATGTGCCAATGGCATGTGCGGAATGCCTTGGTGGTAGGTTGCACAGTTTGCAAGCTAGGCTACCAGCGTGTGTGTTTGGCATGAGCAAATGGCATGTGCGGAATGCCTTGGTGGTAGGTTGCACGGTTTTGCAAGTTAGGCTACCGGCGTGTGTGTTTGACATGTGCCAATGGCATGTGCGGAATGCCTTGGTGGTAGGTTGCACGGTTTGCAAGTGAGGCTACCAAGCGTGTGTGTTTGGCATGTGCCAATGGCATGTGCGGAATGCCTTGGTGGTAGGTTGCACGGTTTGCAAGCTAGGCTACCGGCGTGTGTGTTTGGCATGTGCCAATGGCATGTGGGAATGCCTTGGTGGTAGGTTGCACGGTTTGCAAGTTAGGCTACCGGCGTGTGTGTTTGGCATGTGCCAATGGCATGTGCGGAATGCCTTGGTGGTAGGTTGCACGGTTTGCAAGCTAGGCTACCCAGCGTGTGTGTTTGGCATGTGCCAATGGCATGTGCGGAATGCCTTGGTGGTAGATTGCACGGTTTGCAATTTAGGCTACCGGCGTGCATGTTGGCATGTGCCAATGACATGCGTGGCCGTTAGTAATGTGGCCTTGGTAAGAAAAAGCTACCAATGAGCATGTTGGCATGTGCCAAAGGCATGCGTGGCCGTTAGGGCCGTGGGCCTTGGTAGGAAAAGATACCCGGCGAGCATGTTGGCATGTGCCAAAGGCATGCGTGGCCGTTAGGGCCGTGGCCTTAGTAAGAAAAGCTACCGGCGAGCATGTTGGCATGTGCCAATGGCATGCGTGGCCGTTAGGGCCGTGGCCTTAGTAAGAAAAGCTACCAAATGAGGCTTTGTTGGCATGTGCCAAAGGCATGCATGGCCAGTTAGGGCCGTGGCCTTGGTAGGAAAAGCTACCAGCGAGCATGTTGGCATGTGCCAATGGCATGCGTGGCCGACTTGGTCTAGGTTGCATGGTTTGCAAGCCTAGGGCGCTATATTTGGCATGTGCAAATGGCATAGCGGCTTGGAAATATGCCTTGTATACGTGCAGGCATGTGCCAATGGCATAGCGGCTTAGTTTGGCATGGTTGCCAATGAGTGCGATATGTAGTTTGGTTTTGGCGTCATTGCCATGGTGCGCGCGTGCGGCTTGGTTTGGGCATTGTTGCCATGGTGCGCAGTGTGCGGCTTGGTTTGGCATTGTTGCCATGGTGCGCGGTGTGCGGCTTGGTTTTGGAATTAGGGTTCTGTGCCTTGGGCATTGTTGCCATGGTGCGCAGTGTGCGGCTTGGTTTGGCATCGTTGCCATGGTGCGCAGTGTGCGGCTTGGTTTGGCATTGTTGCCATGGTGCGCAGTGTGCGGCTTGGTTTGGCTATTGCCATGGTGCGCATGATGCGGCTTGGTTTGGCATTATTTCCATGGTGCGCATGCGCTTGCCTTGGTTTAGCGTTATTGCCATGGTGCGCGGTCAAGCGCTTGGTTTGGCATTGTTGCCGGGCGGCGCGGTGCGCAGTGGCGGTGTGGCTTGGTTTGGCATTGTTGCCATGGTGCGAGTGTGCGGCTTGGTTTGGCATTGTTGCCATGGTGCGCGATGTGCGCTTTGGTTTTGGCATTGTTGCCATGGTGCGCGGTGTGCGGCTTGGTTTTGGAAAAAGGGTTACGTATCGAAAACTCTAATCTGGTATTTTGAAAAAAAAATACCTATTAATTATTTACACTGAAAGTTAAATGCTCTTAGTTAATGTGTTGCGTGGTAACACTAGGTCATGGGGTTTTACGATTTTACCCTTTGTTTAAAAACCACCATCAACAATACCATATCGCTCAGTATCACTAATCGTATCTGAATCATGACCAGG
>JAJJWW010019031.1:0-136842 GCA_023531295.1 Papaver armeniacum
GATATAACAGTTGTAAGGTCGAATAATACTGAGACATGTGTCCAAGAGAACTTTAACGTAATTTCGTCCAATTTGAATTCGAAATGCTTTGTGAACCGTGGTTTAAACCAAAAAAAAAAACCCGCTAGACACACCAACCCATTAATGGGACCCCGCTTTTCCTTGAAGGGAGGGGCCCTCGCCAATGTGTATATATGGTTTTCATCTAGTTCTATACCATGGTTCATATAGAAGTCTAGGGCTATCAATGGGTCCGGTTCTTGGCGGTATCATACTACCCGAAGGACCTATTATAATCATCGGCCCGAAGTCCTAACAGTTCGGGTACGGTTCTTAAATCAATCGACCTGCAACTGCACCCGATTAAATAGCTAGGGTACCTATCGGTTAGGATATTTAATGGGTATTTACTAAATGTAAAAATCAATTTCTCACATTTCGAAATCAACTTTATAGTTTCAAGTTTACATTCTTTAACACCAACAGTGATCGTAAAGAACTCAGTAGCTTTATAAGTTTTCAAATCTTACATCACAGTTGTGCCTTTAGCGAATAATAACAAAGCAACATTAGTAGTACTACTGTTAGTAGTCAGTAGCAACAATAACAAAGTCCAAAGTTGAAATTTTGAGAAAGTTCAATTAATTAATTATTATTAGTACTCTGTTAGTAGTAAGTAGCGACATTTTTACTGCTTTGGAATTAAACCAAGTACCTGGACATGCGTTATTAAATCATCATTTTTCACCTTGCAAATTTCCCTTTGTTGGTACAATATCGTTTTTATTTTCCTTTCACAGGCCTATTCCTATGGGTATGGTAAAAAATGATGTTCGGCATACCAGTGGCATGCCAAATGAGTTTCCCCACTATGGTAGTGTTTATGGGTGAAAACTATTTCTTCCGGTTTTGGTAATTTGGGATGTGGATGAGAAATGAGTCTAAACCTTAAACAAACGCCTTTGCGCGGTGAGTGCTTGTAGATTCGAGAGATCAACTGCGTGCAAGTCCGGCCTAAACCAAGAAATGGCCGTTCTGCATTTGTTTCGGTCACAAAGTGAAGGAGATGGGGTTGATCTTAGGGAGGAAGAAGAAGGTGTTGAGAATGTGAAGGTATTGGCTATGAATGACTTGTATCGAAAATGAACCGGCTCACAGTGTAAGCTATCGGGTTCCGTTGTTTGAATACGATTGTATCAACAATTGCCTCTATTGTGTGGACTTGTCTTGTTTTTCCGTGTTTGGAAAATAGGGAGGAGAACCTATTTATACAAGTCTTTTAGCCTAACCTTCGTATCTCGTGGGAAGTGGAGAAAGTGGAGTGATGGAGTAGTGGAGTCGTGTGTTAGTGTCACACGACCCAGCCTTGCCCACTCTCCCGTCATCAATAACCGTCCATGACTTACGACACGTTCTTGTGATGGCGCATTGCGCTACCGGACGATGTAAACCGCCAGACTAATACCCCGTATGTATCCCCGGTTTGTGACATGATTGATGTATCGAGTGTGTGGATCATGGAACCGGCTGAAAGTAGCATGTAATCTTTTAAATTGAATAACGTCGTTATTCGGGAGGTCGATACTCTGTGAAGTATCGTGTGTATTTTATGGTCTTGCATCATGGTGTGGTAAAGTGACGGGTGGTGATCACCAAGACGCCTGCATCACAATTAACTCGACCAGGTTGTATAATAGGTGAAGTTGACTGACGAGATGATCTTTGAGACACTCACTACTGCGGCCGTTGAGGAAATTAGGGTTTAGAGGAGGTGCGCAAGCATCCCTCTTCACTCGGTCGAATCCAAGCTTGGGATACGATTTTGCCTGGCCGATCATACATGCGTGTAGACGGCATGACGGTGTAGGCGCCTATACCCCATTATCTCACGAAAGTATGATCTGGGCCACTCAATTCGTCCAGGTGAAGTTGAGTGGTCGAGATCAATTTGTGACATGACAAACTAGTGCCGCAAGAGCCGCACATCATGCCATCTTCAGGCGCGTTCCAAGAGAACCAATTCTTGATCGGTCTTGGCCGATCGGTCCGGGAGTGTAGGTGGTAGGATGGTGTTCACGCCTATACTTTGATCGTCCCATGAAAACGTGATCTAAGCCACTCAAATCGTCCGGTGAAGTTGAGTGGTCGAGATCGCTTTGCGCTTTGGGAAGTGTGACCACGCTAGTTTGGACGTGCGTTTGGGATAGCCAGGCATGATATGCCTTGGCCGATCAGTGAGGGGAGAGACAGGCCCACGGTGGTCATGCCGGTATGACCGGACTCCGCTAATCTAACTGACCCTCCATTCGTGCTGGAGAAGATGGACGCTCGTGATGCTCGAAACCCTAATTTTGGCTTTCACGGTCGTGTAACCATGCTCTGTTCGGGCGCACGAATTGGGATGACCAACGTGGTTGGTCTGACCGATTGGTCGAGTATGTAGGCTGCCCATGGTGAATGTGTTGACATGCTCGGCCCTTTGAATCTACATCTACACCCTCCATCTATACCTGCGAAGATGGATGGTTGAGACTGGTTTGCGACACATGTAATGTGCCGCAAACCCTAATTTAGGTTTTCCATCCATACTACTCGGGTTTGGACGTTTTGGAAAGCTATGCCAATCTTTTGGGAGGCCAGACCATGCGGGTCCGCGTTGGTTGCAGTAGTGAATATTCCATACCCGCTGGGGGTTATGGAATTGATTTGGGCCATTGATGTGGTTTTTATGTTGTTGTAGAAAGTGGTAAGAAAGTTGTCGTTCCACTCGGGCTTGTAAAGATTTAATTTCAGAAAATACTAAAAACAAAGAAAATATATACACAAGATGTCACAATATCGAGAGATTACTGAGACTTAGGATTCCACCATAACTCATTCATGCGATTCTTATATTTATTATAACAATTATAGCTCAAATAAAATATTGACTCTGTTTCTTTGCCAAGGTAGATTTTTAAAAGATTAATTGTAAATCACAAGCATGAGGCATCAAAAGTACTAAAACTAATTATACGTCATCAAACGAAATCACAACTAATTAGTGAAAATCATAAAACAATTAAATTAAGTGCAAGAAGTCATATAAGAATTAAATATAATTACCACACGCATGAAATATGGCTTCCTCCGTCATCCCAGTGTTGGGGTTTAGCTCCTCATGCTCAAAACGCACCCAAAAGATAGAAACATGGCTCAAAAGGATGTTTTATTGAGGAATATATGAAAGCAGAGTTTTGTAACGCCGTATATGTGTTACAGACGTCACTGTTACAAGAACGAGAAATAAGACTGCCTAACAACGATACTTGTTTGTCTCTGTCGTTGTTTCTGAGACCGCTTCTGCGACAGACTTTGAAGGTCTGTTCTTCGTCTTCTTCTTCTCCTCCACCTGCTGCTGCTGCAGCTGCGCAACTTTTCCGTTGATCTCTGTAGCTCCTCCAAACCCTCTGCTCGGCCCCCAAAACTCCGACCCCCTTCTTGGACTCCCAGAACTTGTATTTATACAATGAGGTGTCCTAAAATCCCGAGTATAACTCTTTTTCCTCCTCCTCAAGCCACGGCAATATTTTCTTTTCTTTTATTCTCACCCGGCTCTGAATTGGTTAAAACTCTTCAAAACTCTGTCAAGATACGATAGAAACAAATCCTCCCAATATCTTCAAGTCGGCAAGGAAGATATCCTCCCTGTTTTATCACGGAACTTCCATAAATAATCTCACCAGAAAATAGACCACCAAATACCCTGTTTTACCGAGAATGGATAGTTAGCTTAATCTTTTTCGAATCAGAGCCCATTACCAACCCTGTTTAGTTGTAGCGAACCCAGCCCAACCTGTTTCAGTGACCGAGTCTCTCTCAGACACACCATACAAACCAGCGAACAAACCATCCTTCTCTGTTTCACGAATAACAAACTATCCAGCCAAAGTCCTTCGCTTCCATCACCTACATCAACCCTGTTTACTTGAATCGAGTCCAGCATGCAAAAATTGGCGATTGAATCTCCTTAAAAGTTGCCCAGAAATCAAACCCTAATTCTGTTTATGTCTGCAACATTTTCCCGCCAAAATCAAATTTTGAATTTGAGAAGATGAGTGCCCCTTATCCATTACAGGGGTGCGAATAGCAGCTGACTTGGGTGTCCTGAGGGTGCCCCTTAGTAATTTGGGTACCCCTTATCCAAAATGGGGGTCCGTATAGTAATTTTCTCCCGCGAGCGCAAAAATCACTTTTCGAGCCAATTTCGCCGCAAAAGCTTATTTCTCCAAAAACACCTACAAAGACACAAAAAGCCATAATAAATACAAAATCGAGCACTAACAAAATATACAATTGAGATTAAATCAGACACAAAAATGTGTCTATCAAATACCCCCAAACTTATTATTTGCTAGTCCCGAGCAATTTAAAAAACAGAAAATAAAATCCTAACTCACTGTCGCAGGCATCGTCGATTGCATTTAGCGTATGCAATAAGCCTTTAAACCCCTAGGTGGCCCTAGTGGCCGAGTTATAGTCTCGGGAGGGTTTACCAGAGATATACCCACAAAACCTTTACACCAGACCCTAACTATCTACGCAGAACCTTGGAAGGCACTAAAAAATCTCCTTGGTTGGCATACTTATTGACTACAGGAGGAAGTACCCCGATGCGAAATTCCAATTCACGTACACGAGTTTGCACTCAAGCATACTAAAATTCATATATAAGTCACAGAGATCTACTCGTATAGTCACACTATGGACATCAATACCCGAGTCAAAACTAATCACATGGATAGATCAAGAAATGGATATAGAAAAACATAGATGGTTTTGATGTTTACTAAGTGATCGATGTTTCTCATATTCCGTCTCAAGGCCTCCGCCAAAATGAACCTATCCTAATGGATCGAGATACTGGTCTAACTAATATCAACACAACTAGCATATACAAGGGAACCAAAGTGGTCGACAATCCTAATTCTAGATCAACACGTCTGGCATATACAAGGGAACCAAATGTCAATTTATTCACTGAACATTAATTTTTTTTTTTTTTTTTTTTTTTTTTCTTTCTAACCGCATGATTAGATCTTTTGGATCCAAGCGCATGCTTCTTGTCAACAGATTACATGATAGTTCCGTGGATCCCGCATTCCACGCTTGTTTAGGCGACGGAGACAGGGAAAACACACACATATTGCTATTCCCAAGTGTTAATTTTATTCCGTTTGGTCTAATTGGTCTAGTCTTTTTTTTTTTTTTTTTTTTTTTTTAGTAACTCAATCACTCTATTTCACCCTAGCAATTGGTAACAACTTGAATCGTGAGCCCCACCTAATCACTTAGAGAAACATAGTTTAAAAACAAAACAAAATAAAGCAGTGAAAAAGGACTCAACGAGATTAGTGAAACTATCATGTTATTTCTAACACCTGAGCTCGTGCTTTTATGAATAGACTCTTTAGATGTTGCCATCTAATCGATTGGTTCTCAACTCCTACAACCAAAATGCTTCCATCCACTTAGATTGGTTAGTGCCATCCTTAATAAACATAAATTTCTACGCTCTGAGTTTAACAATGCAACTAAAATGTTTCTCCCATACCCCCAAACTTAAATCTAACATTGTCCTCAATGTTCTAAAGATAAAATTAAAAGCATGAACAAGGAGAAACTGTTACCATTTGAAGTAAAAGAGTTAAGGAAAGATATTACCGTGTCGCAAGAATATTGGGTTACCTCCCAAGAAGTGCTAAGTTTAACGTCTTCAGCCAGACTAAGAAAGGATTAGTCACCTCATAGAATCATAAAGTAATAATTTTTAATTTGTGGGTCATCAAAACCAAATAGAGCTATCACAAGTAAAAGGAATCTGCAACATGCCAAGAAAAATTAACAAATGAAGCACACCCTTGTCTAGTTTCTGTTTAAGACAACTACATCTAGCCGTGGGTTCATTGAGTTCAAAGTTCTATAACCGGGTCTAAATAAATTTCTTTGGGCTTGCGTTCCTCATAAGTAAGATCCAAATTATCAAGTTGTAGAGTCCTGGAAAAACTCAAATAAAAACTTAGAAGCACATAATAATAACCTAAATAATTGAGGATCCTCTAAGTCAATCAGATTTGACTTACACAGCTGACCACAATGAGAGTGGTGGTCAATCATAAGAAAATGTGTCGATACTAATTTCCTAAAGTACTTAGGCTCAGTCTCAAAACTTAATAATTGACACATCTGAAACTTATACGTTCCCACAATTGGTTGAAAAATATTTGTGGGAAAACAAAGTCAACTGGGTATCATAGCCTGGGCAAACCACATCAACCAGAGGATGGGTTTCTAACAACCGAACTTCCCTATGGACATCACTAGGTTCAGGAAAACGTATGAAGATAATCTTTAAAAATGGTTGAGGCACATATGTCAAGTCCCAAGTGAGGGACCTTTCTAAGAGTTAAGGCACATGGAGAATGATAATCACCCCCAAACTTAGAGTTTTCAAAGTGTCTCTAGATAGACTAGTCACAACTTCCCTAATTTCAAGGTCATCGATTCCGAAAATGGTCAATTGATTCTTCTAAGTCGGGTTCATCCTCACTCATCTCTACAAGTTCATTTTCTTTTTCAAAGTCTATTGTTTCTACATCGCTAGACTCAAAATATACCCGTTCCTCTAAACCATAATCGGCTTCGTAATCATAAGAAAAACTACATCGCCTAAAACGGTGGTATCTCTAGTCAAATCCTCGTCCTTTTGAATAGGTGAATAATTATTAAAATTATTTGGATTCAAACTAGAAATAATATTATCGTTGTTAAGCTCAATTGGGAGTAACGAATTCCCCGATCACTATGCCTACTCATTTCAAATTCTTCATCAACACTATCCTCATCATAATCATCATTGTAATAACATGAAAATGGTCGAACCTCATCTAAAGTAGTGTTACCAATTCCAACCTTGTCATCTTGATTATGCAAATAACTATCTTCATTTTCAAAGGTACTATTGGAAACACTATATTGGAAATTAAAACTATCTTGAGCATTTCTTTCAGGCCTCTAACAAAGATTTTCTCGAGTCGATTCACATGACTTCCGATTGTATCTAGGAAAGAAGGTTCACATGTTTCATTGCTTTCGTCCATAACTAAGTTATTCATCTCATCCGAACTACGTGTTGACTCAAGTAACTTTTGTGTTGACTCGGCTAACTTACATGGACTCTAGAGAGAGGAATTTTGCTCATATGACCGGTGGGCGTATGGATAGTAATTGGGCTCATCATGGTATGAGCCATAACTTTGAAAAGGCTGATGTTCCCAATCACTATTCACATTATGGTCAAAGTAGTAACGTCCATTTTGAAACTCAGTCGGATATTCGTTGTATTGGCTATTGTAATACCAGTTCGACATTCTATTCGCAGGGGTGTGAGTTGTCACACAAAATTAAACCCACGGATTTTGGGATTCGTGGGTGGATAGAGTCTTACCTCCCGTACTGCACGGGCGATGAACCGTTGAAGTCGACTCAGCCACCGACTCCTATGTCGTTGTACGAACCCGAGGGGCCGAGACAAGATCGTAACCGCTCGCCCTTCCCCGCAAACAGTTTATATTTAACTTTTAACCCTTCCTTAGGGTTTTAAAAATAATGTCCAAGTCCAAAAGAAAATAATGTCCAAAAAAAAATGTCCAAAAATAAAAAGAAAAATTACAAAAAATAAAACCCTATTTACATTTCTAAAAAATAAAACAAAATAGAACAACTATGTACAAAATCTTTTCACTCCTTGGACTCCTCTTTTCTTTCCTTCTTTTGGCGATGCTTTCCTTTTTATAGCACTTTTTGTCTCCCTTGTAGCTTCGCTCCAAATCTTAAAAGAATCAAACAATACCAAAGGCGTAAAAGAAAAAAAAAAAAAAAAATAAAATAATAATAATAATAATAAACCTAAAACAAATCTAAATACAAGTCCCCGAATGCGCGCCAAAAATTGATGTGGTTTTTATGTTGTTGTAGAAAGTGGTAAGAAAGTTGTCGTTCCACAAGACTTGTAAAGATTTAATTTCAAAGAAAATATATACACAAGATGTCACAATATCGAGAGATTACTGAGACTTAGGATTCCACCATAACTCATTCATGCGATTCTTATATTTATTCCGAACAATTATAGCTCAAATAAAATATTGACTCTGTTTCTTTGCCAAGGTAGATTTTTAAAAGATTAATTGTAAATCACAAGCATGAGGCATCAAAAGTACTAAAACTAAGCATACGTCATCAAACGAAATCACAACTAATTAGTGAAAATCATAAAACAATTAAATTAAGTGCAAGAAGTCATATAAGAATTAAATATAATTACCACACGCATGAAATATGGCTTCCTCCGTCATCCCAGTGTTGGGGTTTAGCTCCTCATGCTCAAAACGCACCCAAAAGATAGAAACATGGCTCAAAAGGATGTTTTATTGAGGAATATATGAAAGCAGAGTTTTGTAACGCCGTATATGTGTTCTGGGACGTCATTTATTAAGAACGAGAAATAAGACTCGCCTAACAACGATACTTGTTTGTCTCTGTCGTTGTTTCGAGATCGTCTGCGACAGACTTTGAAGGTCTGTTCTTCGTCTTCTTCTTCTTCTCCACCTGCTGCTGCTGCAGCTCTGCAACTCGTTCTGTTGATCTCTGTAGCTCCTCCAAACCCTCTGCTCGGCCCCCAAAACTCCCGACACTCTTCTTGGACTCCCAGAACTTGTATTTATACAATGAGGTGTCCTAAAATCCCGAGTATAACTCTTTTTCCTCCTCCTCAAGCCACGGCAATATTTTCTTTTCTTTTATTCTCACGCGGCTCTGAATTGGTTAAAACTCTTCAAAACTCTGTCAAGATACGATAGAAACAAATCCTCCCAATATCTTCAAGTCGGCAAGGAAGATATCCTCCCTGTTTTATCACGGAACTTCCATAAATAATCTCACCAGAAAATAGACCACCAAATACCCTGTTTTACCGAGAATGGATAGTTAGCTTAATCTTTTTCGAATCAGAGCCCATTACCAACCCTGTTTAGTTGTAGCGAACCCAGCCCAACCTGTTTCAGTGACCGAGTCTCTCTCAGACACACCATACAAACCAGCGAACAAACCATCCTTCTCTGTTTCACGAATAACAAACTATCCAGCCAAAGTCCTTCGCTTCCATCACCTACATCAACCCTGTTTACTTGAATCGAGTCCAGCATGCAAAAATTGGCGATTGAATCTCCTTAAAAGTTGCCCAGAAATCAAACCCTAATTCTGTTTATGTCTGCAACATTTTCCCGCCAAAATCAAATTTTGAATTTGAGAAGATGAGTGCCCCTTATCCATTACAGGGGTGCGAATAGCAGCTGACTTGGGTGTCCTGAGGGTGCCCCTTAGTAATTTGGGTACCCCTTAGTAATTTGGGTACCCCTTATCCAAAATGGGGGTCCGTATAGTAATTTTCTCCCGCGAGCGCAAAAATCACTTTTCGAGCCAATTTCGCCGCAAAAGCTTATTTCTCCAAAAACACCTACAAAGACACAAAAAGCCATAATAAATACAAAATCGAGCACTAACAAAATATACAATTGAGATTAAATCAGACACAAAAATGTGTCTATCAGCCATCTAATCATGATGGTGAGGTTGGATGATTGATATCATATCCATACTGATACGGACAGTCCGGATGCTCAATCGGGCTAGTATAACACACCGAGAGTTCTCAATCGGGCTAGTATAACACACCGAGAGTTGCGGCACAGCACGGGTATTTCGTACATGCTTTCATTATAATGCTTGGAGGTTCGTGTTGCTCTGCGAGAGCAACACTCGTCGTCATGCCGCACCGATAATGAGTACAAGAAATACAAGGCTGCTCACGCATTAATTAATAATGCTATAAATTCACAGGGGTATATATGGGATTGTTGCTACATGCTCCAACCTGGATGAATTTCGTGTATTTAATTCCTGAGAATGGGATTGTTGCCACATGCTCCATTCTAGGTGAATTAGTAAAGTGATGAAGTATTCAACACTTATTAATGGCTTTATCTTTTACAAGATGTTAGCGATAATTTTTGGTTTTTACAATTTTAACGTTAAATGAAAATCCACCATCAACATTAAGTCCCCTGCCTAGCACATAATGGTTACACTATTGTGGGGTAGGCATGAGATGGTGACAATTAAAGAAAAATCTTATGAGACAAAGTTAGATGTTACCAGAAGAGACTGGTCATCCTGTCCGCATGTCACGTTCAAGAGGTGTCCAGGTGAGTGTTCCCCTAGCATGATGTCGGTCTTGCCTGCTTCGATGGATCATTCACGCTGTTTCGTTCGTGGGGCTACTGCACCTGCTTGATCGAACGTGGGCTTGATGTGCCTGTTTTGGTTAATCGTGGGTCCGCTGCGTCTGCTTGATCGAATGTGGGACCCGATGTAAGCATGCTTCGATCACGGGACCACCGTGTACATGTTTCAAACGTCGGCCATGTCATGCGCCTACTTTGACCGTACGATTGATGTAATTGCTCGAGTGTCATCTTGATACTTCGACCAAACACCGACCCAGATAGCTTGACTAAACACCGGACTTGATGCTTTGACCAAACACCGGCCTTGCTGTTTGCTTTGCTCGAACGTGGAACCCGATGTGAGCTAGCTTGATTTAAAAAAAATAAAATAAACCTTGTGTTCTCAAATGTAAATGTGGGTCCTGTAGAAAGCGTTAGGCGGCTTGGAGCTGGCAGGAGAGCGTTGAAGTGTTGGAGCCGAAACGCCTTCTTTTAGAGAGAGCTTTGATTGGGGACCGGCTGTGAACCGCCCGACCAATCTGGGGCTGGGATCAAGTGGGACCCGCCGCGTGCACTTCGAATGTCGACCCCGTGTTTCGATTTGAAAACCGTCCTATTGCGTGCGCTGTTTTATTCGAATACCACCTTGTGACTTTGATCAATACCGGACTTGAAACTTGAGCAATCACGGACTTGTGACTTGATCAATACCGGACTTGTGACTTGATCAATACCCGGACTTGTGACTTGATCAATCTAGGACTTGTGACTTGATCAACACCGGACTTGAAACTTGAGCAATGCCTAGGACTTGTGACTTGATCAACACCGGACTTGTGACTTGATCAACACCGGACTTGTGACTTGATCAACACTGGACTTGAAACTTGAGCAATACCGGACTTGTGACTTGATCAACACCGGACTTGTGACTTGATCAACACCGGACTTGTGACTTGATCAACACCGGACTTGAAACTTGAGCAATACCGGACTTGTGACTTGATCAACACCGGACTTGAAACTTGAGCAATACCGGACTTGTGACTTGATCAACCGGACTTGAGACTTGAGCAATACCGGACTTGAGACTTGAGCAATACCGGTGTTTGGACCCAATACCAGCCTTGTATAGTCCTACGTGAATATGTGTTCTGTCGTGTGTGACTACACATCTCACGTGTTTTTATACAATTACTGACTCATGTCTTTTATTCTAGAATGAAGAAAAGAACTCCTGTTGAGATGTCTTGAGGGGATAATCTTTGGTGCCAAGTCGGGAGGTGTTGACAGACTTCAAAGATATTAGAACATTGATGATGAGTTGTTCACCTCGCCCTTTCAACTATATGAAAATATCATTCTACAAGATAACCCTTCTCCTATCGACTTCAAGGTTTTTCATGCTCACTGGCCCTCAAGAAGGATGGATGAGACGTATGTTGAGTACATCAAAGATAACCCTGACCGGAGAGCGCAGATTATTGATGCGGCTTGGGTGTTGAAACGGCTCGAGAGGATGTTAAAGTGGTTTCTCAGTGCGAACGTTGAGGTGGATCCCGGAGAGAGTGTTGAAGAAGGATTCAAGAAGCGAACGTAGGTCCGAGGAGAGAGCGTTGAGGCGGCTCTTGAATAAACCATTGGCGGCAACACGCTAGAGGAGCGTTGAAGTGTTTCCCTCTTGATTCGATTTACCCATACGAATTCCATGCTTCTTGACTGACTATCTCTCTCATGTTGAAGAATTCCTTGATCGACGGTGAAGGAACTTCATGTCGAGCCTCAGTCCCCCAAGCGTGGTTTACATGGTTTTTTCGTAGTGGTTGTTGTCGAGCCAGATATGGAATATCTTGGACATTGTTTCATCATTGTGGGAGTCATGCATGTGGTACTGGAGTTGGAGTTGACGGACGCGTAGGATGTTATATCTCGGTGGTTTTCCTCTTGCTGCTTTAGGGAACTGCTTACAGAAGCTTGAAGGTTGTATCGCCTGTTGGTGAGATATATGCCCCTACAAACATTATGAGGCTCTTCATTACCGGAGGCTCCGGTTCTTTCTATCAGGGTATATGTTGTTGTAGATGAGCGTTCAACAACTCCAGAGGATGACCAAAAACGCGGATTCTCCAACAAAGCATGATAGACATGTATCACTGTATGATAAAGTAACTCGCCCGGATCTTTTCGATATGACGCGTGAGACATCGTTATCTTCTTGAGGTTGCTCCCTTGAGGTATCGGCTCGGTGAAAGATTGCCGTCATAGAGCATTGATACGTTTCATTTGGCATTCTTTAAACCAAATGGCAGTATGGTATAATAAAAATTTCCGAGAGGAGTTGAAAAGCTATCTTACTTGCATCATGCTCGTACATCCTTATCGGGTTGTAGCCGCTACATCCATCCATGGAGGAGAACATGCCAGTGTCCTTCTGGTCGCATCTACTAACATGTCGATGTTAGGTAGAGGAGGATCGTTTTGGAGCAGCACTGTTCAAGTTTTCAAGTCTATGCAGACTTGATTTATTCATTTTCCTCGTGTCCGAACTACAATCTGTTTAACCGACTTGGATCCGGGTATGACATGTAGATGATGGGTGACCAATTTTCATCTAAATCCGGCATTTCTTCATATCTCCAAGCGAATATGTCCTGGTACTCTTTGAGAAGTTCCACGAGCTTCGTGCGTTTATCCGTACACAAGGTTGAGTGATGGAGATAGGCCAAGGAGATTCCTCAACGATTTCAATCTCATCGGTTGTGGAGTTGGTGCCATCTTGTAGTTGTTGTGGAGCATCAAGCACTTGTTCTTGTGGTTTGTTGTTGTTGTAGCATTCCATTGGGTGGAGAGATCGGTAGCAGTCTCCCGCTAATTGATAATGGCGATGTCGGTATACCGTTTTCCCTTTCTCGGTCACGACTTGCCACAAAAGTTTATTCCCTCTTCGTGTGAACGTGGGTCGTGGCTTCACGGGATGGAGAAGAATGTTTCGTCGAAGAAAGATGCATCGTGGGTTTTAACCCTCAATGATGCAAGCTGGTCTTCTTCCCGAATTGACGCCCACGTGGGGAGTGGGACGCAACGAACTTGTCGATTCTTTTTCGTGGAGCTTCTCTAGTATGTGCTGGTTTGGTTTCCCTCGAAATCCGTCATTGTGGTAGGCTTCCGTACGACCTTGCATGGGAGAACCTTGGATGTCCTGAGAGTCTTGAGAGTAATCACATTCGAAGACGCCCATGTGTATATAAGGGCCGTATTGAACTCTGAATCCTTGATGCGTTCGGTGACATGTAGGGCACGGTCGTGACCTTCCTCTGGTTGATTGCAGAAAAAAGTCTCCGCGCGCTGATTCTTCGAGAGGTGTGAAAGTTCGCATAAACTTTCCACTAGAGAAACCGCTTCTCGATCCACCGCCCTCTAGTTCATAGTGAAACTATTGACTTGAGGAGGATCGTTGTGAGGATCAGTCCCCAGTGTAGGAGTCTCCATGACAGGACCGCTCATATCTGATGTCGCTTCTTTGATCAGGTCCATGTAGGTCAGCGCCGCTGAAATACCTTCTCCGGATGCGTTGAATGCATTCCTTGTTGTCTCCAGGGGACGTCGCGGCTCATGTGGAAATCGATCAGTTAATGTCTTAAGAAAAGCGATTACCTCTTTCTGAGTTGCAGCCATATCCGTTTGAATCTTAGAAAGGACTTCCTGCCTCTCCATCAAGTATGCAATGGTAATGGACGGTGGTCCTCCTCTCGTCCCTTCGGCTCCTCGTCCTGATGAAGGAGTGAATGTTGTTGCTCTGGTGACCACTGGAGGCATTACACTTGAGGAGATGCCGGGATTCGCGATCGCTGCCGGCTCTGCAGTGATGGGAGGCGTTACACCTACCGTAATGTCTCCCGATCCGCTAGCGTTAGTGATAGAAGTGACGGCTCCACAAGATGTATTGACCATGGTAGCTCCAGCGACATACACATCGACACCGGAGTGTTATCCACACTAGCCCCATCGGAAATTGATTGCTTTGATCCAGGACACTGAGTTCCATCATCTTGAAATGAATTGTTGATTGGTTCTAAGATCTACCTGTTTGAAATTGATGAAATTGAATCGGATTTCGAAGAAATTGACTTTATAACCGAGATATTAACCTCCCACTGTGGTCGCCAAATGTTTATGGGTGAAAACTATTTCTGCCGGTTTTGGTAATTTGGGATGTGTGGATGAGAAATGAGTCTAAACCTTAAACAAATGCACTTGCGCGGTGAGTGCTTGTAGATTCGAGAGATCAACTGTGCAAGTCCGGCCTAAACCAAGAAATGGCCATTCCGGACTTGTTTCGGTCACAAAGTGAAGGATATGGGGTTGATCTTAGGGAGGAAGCGAAGAAGGTGTTGAGAATGTGAAAGTATTGGATATGAATGACTTGTATCGTAAAGTCGAACCGGCTTGTGGTGTAAGCTATCGATTCGGTGTTTGAATACGATTGTATCAACACTTGCCTCTGTTGTGTGGACTTGTCTTGTTTTTCCTGTGTTTGGAAAATAGGGAAGAGAACCTATTTATACAAGTCTTTTAGCCTAACCTTCGCATCTCGTGGGAAGTGGATAAAGTGGAGTGATGGAGTAGTGGAGTCGTGTGTTAGTGTCACACGACCAGTCTTGCTTACTTCTCCCATCATCACTAACCGTCCATGACTTCCTGACACGTTCTTGTGATGGCGCATTGCGCGCTGCACGCTGTAAACCTCCAGACCAATACCCCAGTATGTATCCCCCAGTTTTTGACATGATTGATGTCTCGAGTGTGTGGATCATGGAACCCACAGAAAGTAGCATGTAATGCTAAATTGAATAATTGTTGTTATTCAGGAGGTCGATACTTGTGAAGTATCGTGTGTATTTTATGCAGGTACTGCATCATGGTGTGGTAAAGTGACGGGTGGTGATCACCAAGACGCCTTCTCGACCAATTAACTCGACCAGGTTGTATAACCAAGCGGTGAAGTTGGACGGACGAGATGATCTTTGAGACACTCATCTGCGACCGTTGATGAAAATAGGGTTTTAGAGGAGGTGCGCAAGCATCTCTCTTCAGCCTGGTCAAATCAAAGCTTGGGATACGATTTTGGCCAGGCCGATTGTACATGCGTGTAGACGGCATGACGGTGTAGGCGCATATACCCCATTATCTCACGAAAGTATGATCGGGCCACTCATTCGTCCAGGTGAAGTTGAGTGGTCGAGATCAATTTGTGACAGAAAACTAGTCCGCAAAGAGCCGCACATCATGCCATCTTCGGGCGCGCGTTCCAAGACAACCAATTTTTGGTCGGTCTTGGACGATCGGCCCTGAGTATAGGTGGTAGGTCGGTGTTCACGCCCATACCCTCGACGATCGTCCGGTGAAGTTGAGTGGTCGAGATCGGTTTGGTTTGGGAAGTGTGACCACGCTAGTTTGGACGCGCGTTTTGGGATAGCCGAGGCATGATATGCCAGCAGCGCCGATCAGTGAGGGAAGAGGCGGGCCCACGGTGGTCATCTTTGGTATGAACGGACTCCGCTTAATCTAACTGGGACCCTCCATTCGTAAATGGGGAATATGGACGCTCGTGATGCTCGAAACCTAATTTTGGCTTTCACGGCCATGTAACCATGCTGTTCGGGCGCACGAATTGGGATGACCAACCGTGGTTGGTCCGACCGATTGGTCGAGTATGTAGGCGGGCCCACGGTGATTGTGTTGACATGCTCGGGTCATTTGAATCTACATCTACACCCTCCATTTATACCTGCGAAGATGGATGGTTGAGACTGTTTTGCGACACATGTAATGTGCCGCAAACCCTAATTTAGGGTTTCCCATCCATACTGCTTTGGTTTGGACGTTTTGGCAAGCTATGCCAATCTTTTGGGAGGCCGAGCCATGCGGGGTCCGTTGGTTCTAGTGAATATTCCATACCCGCTTGGGGGTTATGGAATTGATGCGGGACATCCAATCATCTTTGGTAAGGTTGGATGATCGAGATCATATCCATGCGATACGGACAGATCCCGATGCTCAATCGGGCTAGTATAACACACCGAGAGTTCTCAATCGGGCTAGTATAACACACCGAGAGTTGCGGCCTGTACGGGTATTTCGTACATGCTTTCATTATAATGCTTGGAGGTTCGTGTTGCTTTCTTGAGAGGAACACTCGGTCGTCATCCGCAGGTGATAATGAGTACAAGAAATACAATCTTTTTGCTCACGCATTAATTAATAATGCTATAAATTCATTAAAATGGTATATGGGATTGTTGCTACATGCTCCAACCTGGATGAATTTCGTGTATTTAATTCATGAGAATGGGATTGTTGCCACATGCTCCATTCTAGGTGAGTATTCAACACTTATTAATGGCTTTATCTTTTACAAGATGTTAGCGCATAATTTTCTGGTTTTTACAATTTTAACCTTAAATGAAAGTCCACCATCAACAGGTAGATATGCCAAACTTGATTAAAAACATATATTTAATTGTGTTGGGTGGGACCCTAATGAATAAAAAATATATTTGTGTTTGTGTGGTGGGGTATTTATAAAAGTTTTAGTATTATAATATAAAAAATATATTATAAAAGTGAAAAAGTAGGAGAGAAAGAGAGATTATATATATATAAAATTACTTGAAGATAAAGTCTTTATCGCTGGAGATATAGAAAATATCAAAGCGATAGAATCTCTATCGCTCGCTGGAAACTACATCGTGTATGCCTATATGTATATAGACATATAAATTTGGCACTTTGGCATACCTACAGTGGGCGCATATATGCCAAATATATGAGTTTGGCATACCCATAGGAATAGGCCATAAGCTTAGTTTCCTAATCTCTTCATTTTTTTAATAGAACCACTGTTTCGAATTTGTGGGGCATGAATTAGATACACGTGGCCGTATTGGGTCCAATTATATAATATAATGAGAACAGAAGGAGAAGGCAGTGGGTTTTCAAACTCAGGAGATAGTCTTCCCCCGGTTTCGGGCGTGGTGCTCACTTATCTGACTCAATTGGATGGGGTTTCTTGGTTTTTTTATCTCTACCAAGGAACGGTTGACATAGTTATAATGACATAATCCGTTGATATGGTTATCATTTTTCTTCTACCAAATCAAACCGGCAATGAATTGAAAGTTAATATTTTGGTGATATGTTCCTCATATAAAACTCTACATTCCTACTAAAAATAAGAGTATTCCGAAATACGAAACTTTACCATCCACATATTTTTAATTTAAACCGTTAATTTTCGACGGTTGATATTCAAAATGGTAGATGGTGGTCTTATACATTTCGGAATGCTCTCATTTTTGGTGGGAGTGTAGAGACTTATAAGAAGAACATCTCGTCAAAAGATTAGCTTCAAGTTCATTGCCGGTTGGGTTTGGTAGAAAAAATGGCGCTAAAATGTCAAGATTATGTCATTATAACCATGTCAACGTATCCTACCCCTTTAAAATATTAATTATATTAAAATCCCGTTGGATCATTCACGCATCAGTTAGGCTAAGTTATATGGACTAGATTGAGCTACTAGATTAGCCAAAAAGTGTAGCAGTTTAGAAAAAAAATGTTGTCTATTTGTTAATACTAGTTCTCTCTCCTAGCATTTGCTCGCACTTGAACTAGCAACGAGATAGTTGCGCTGAATGGTTAAGCGCCACAAAAATCACCTTTTTGCTGAATGATCCATCACATCTAGATTTATTTTGATCTGACGGTTGATATTGGTTGCGCTGAACTAAACCGCGCTCACGTGGACTACTAATCTAACAGCTAGTTTAGCACTGTCATAAGACTTAGGAGGTTGCCCTAGCTGACGTGGACTGCTAATCTAACTGCTAGATTATCACCCCATATATATGACTTACCCTAATTACAAACGTGTCGTGCCATTTGTACCTTACACACACAAAAAAAAAAAAAAAAAATGAACGAACATCGGACAGTAAGAAAATAACGTGGCTACTCTAGGGTGACACATGGTTCTAGAGTACTTTGTTCTGGCATATTCTTCCTTGCCGTTGAGAGTCGATATTATGAAACAAATTCAAACCAAGTAACGAGACTCCACAAGTAATGAACAACCTCCCTTGAGATATATGGGACATGCGACCAACATGGATCTCCATGAGAGATCATTCCTGATACGACAATAAACTTAGCATTTAGGTACTCACGAAACAAACCCTGCCTGATTTGTTGATGTTTCATCGACTCATCGGCAGAGCTGATCTTGTGCCTAGAAGGTACTGTGCGAAAAACCTTCGTATTGACTTGTACAAGGTTAAATATATTTTTTTTGATAATTTTATAACGACAATAAGCAAAAAGAGTCATTAATTTATAAAATTATAGACAATTGTGCACTAGATAAAGTGTTAAGTTAAATGGGAGCAATAATTCTTTTTGTTAATGACAACCTACAAGAACAAGATTACCCAAAAGAAACCGAAAACTTTAGCCATTGTTATATATACCAATATTTATATATACAGAGGTGGTAATAATATTCCAGGGGCTGATAAATAACAAAAACAATTTAATAACTTAGTGGATCGATGTACTTAAGTTGCTCACCACGATCACATGCTCGAGTTCTCGCTTGAAGAAGAAAAATATTTTTCTTTTCTGAAATGAAATGTTGGATTTGACTGGGCTTGGAGGGGAAAATAAAGTGTACATCATAGGAAAAATGGCCATCGACGGAGCTGGGCCACGTGCAGTCGCACGGCCTGCACGGATTCAGGCGCGACTCTGCTCATCGGTATTAAATCTGGCCACATGCAACTTTTATATTTGTATTTTTATGCGCACTTGAGGATAAATGAACTGTCATGCTCATTCGATGTTTAAATGTGAGCCCCGAGAATAAACAATATCCGTATGTACATACATAATAATAATTAATATAGTTGCTTTTGACAACATTCGGGTAGCGCCCAATATATACTCTCTATTAGGTTTACACGATGTAGCATCTCTGGCGACTCTTTAAGTTGTCGTTTGGATTGTGTTTGGATTAATTTTGACTAAAAATTGCCGTCCGTTGGAGCTGACATGGCTTTTGGATTATGCCTTATAGAAATAGCCAATTAGGTTGCGCTGACAGGGATAGTTGGTGCTGACATGGCTTCACCATGATTAAGAGTTATTGTGGTTATGCCATGTAGCGATTTGGGGTCCCTTATTATAAAGAAAGATAAAATTAGTGTATTTTTCATTAAAAGTTTGGAATTTTAATTTATATTAGTGCCTCTTTCATTCATCTAGATAATGACATAACTTACAATAAAGACTTTAAAAGTAAAAATTTGGGACAATGTTCTTCATCTTGTTTATCTTCCATTTCACAAAACTTCCAATCAATGCACTCATGAACGGAGTTTCCCTTGTTTATCTTCTTTGCCTTCAAATTTTTATTCCCTTGAGCTTTTCTTTGTCTTTTCTTAGTTGGAGGTTTGATTTGGTTAATATCCAAAACTTGTAGGCTTCTTTTGTTTTTATCTATTTGTTTATAACCTTCACATACCTTACCAAGGGCGGATTCAAGCACCACTACAGAAAATCAAGTTGGGTAGGCAAGTCAAGTTTGGATTCAAACTTTGTCATTTTGAAAGATAAAGAAAGATAAAGATAGCAATTTTTTGTGTAAAAAATTGGTGTAATTTTTGTGTGATTTTTTGTTCTTTTTATAGCGGTGGAGAAAGAGCCGTTGGAGGTTTCAAATCCACCGAACGGTTGAGACTACACCGCTAACGGTTTAGTCTACACCGCTAGCTGTGTTGTCTCTACCGTTCGGTGGAGACTCGACCGCTTACCTTTTCTCTAGGGGTGTACATCGGGCCGGGAAGGCCAGCCCAAGCCCGATTATAGCACAGGTCAGGCCGGACGGGCTTGTAGTCCTTACTATCCATTAAGTTTAACATGCCAGGAGGCCAGCAATAGCAAGAATTTAATGCCCATGGCCCGTCCATACCCATGAAACAATACGAGTCGAGGCTGCCAGTCGGGTCGGCAAGGCAGCCCTCGGGTCCAAGAGATAATTCAAAATTTTAAAGTATATATATAGGTTTTTTTTTTTTGGCTTGATGAATGACGATATATCTGTAACTCGTTCAAATGATAGTTCAAGCAATTCATATATTCATTATTGTGAAATGTAATTCAGAATTTTCTCTAACCCAAATAAATTGTCCAAATATGAAATTTAAGTTCTTGAGAAATCCATCACACTAGTAGAAAACTTTATTCCAAGCAATCGCGATCGGGGCGGGCGGGTAACTAAACATGCTACCGAAAGCGGGCTAACAAGCTTAGGACTCCAATATTTGAACAAAAACCGGTCCACCCACTTATAATTATCGGGCAGTAGGGCTAGCCCATGACAGGTTGTCGGGCGCCCATGGGCTCCTTCGGACTGGGCGGTACATGACGGGCCTCAGGCTTCCGGGTATTCTGTACACCCCTACTTTTCTCTCATAGTGGCGCGGCCAGTTTGCCAGGCCAGTTGGCATGGCAGATGGAGGGTTTAGGCTAAACCGTTTAGCCATCCCCATAGGAACCGGCCGCAGTACTGGTTTAATTATTGTCAGAAGATAACGAAATTGTTCAACGGTGGTGGAATATTAGTAGTGTTGGCGGTCGGTAGGTGGTGGTTGTTCAACGGTGGTGGTGGAATTGTAGTTAAATGTTAGTGGTGGTGGTGGTGAAGTGGTAGAGGTAGAAATTTGTTCCATTTTTGAAATAAAGAAAATATTATATGGTTGAGGTATTAAGGAAATCTAATTTTAAATAGATAAAATTATTCGAAAACATGGATATATTTATTGTTGTATAAGGATATATTTATTAGGTGTCAAAAATAGGGACATGTAAATAATATGCCCAATTTTCTTTTAGCCAAGGAATATTTTGTGGATTGCTGCCGTGAATCGTCTTTGGGTCATACGGTGGCCGAATAATACAGTGAAGTTTGATCACAATTCTTTAAGTGGGACATGCATTTTCTCTTTTGAAAAAGTTAAGTACGGAGTCAAGGAAGCTAGCTAGCCAAAACTAATCCGATTCAAATCCTTGTGCCAACTTTATCACAGGGCCTTTTGTAAGGTCAATTTTTTTTTTTCTCCAAATAACTTCATAACGATGGTAAACAAAAGTTTTTTTTTTTTTTTTTTTGCTGATAATCACCAACAAAAATGAAAATATACTGAGAAAAATTTAATAGATGTAGCCATAAATTATACTCTCTCCGTCCCTAATTAGATGAGCTATTTAGTTTTTAGTTTTGTCCACAAATAGTTAAGCTATTACACTAATCAAGGGGATATTTCTAAAACTACCCTTTTAATTGATTATTTTTTCTATAATAAATATGTATAATTTGATAGTCATGTTTATATTCGCTGCGTAGGTGTTTTAAAATGCTTTTCAACGGTATAAAGTTTATAAAAAACAGTGGTATAGTTTAAGAGATAAATTGTTTCTAATTTTTACTAATTATTGCCCATAAGGGTATAATTGTAAAAAATACTTAAATATACTCCACTTTCCTCCTTGCCTTAAAATTTGTGCAAATTACAAATAGCTCATCTAATTAGGGACGGAGGGAGTAGTAGAGGTCGCATATGAGCATCTAATCCGTATATCAGGTATTTAAATCATGAGTTAAACGCGACATCTCAAATCATATTATGATAAATATTTTACATCATCACGGTCTGCATTATATAGACCAGTAACTTGGACTTTCCAAAAAACTGTGTCAGCTTTTCTTTTATAAAAATAATAGTAGAATGAAATTATATGTGGAATCAATTTTGAAGATTATCCTGATTTAATTACACGATGGCTGATATATTAAATAAAAAAGTATATGTCTTGTTATATGTACCGCAAAAAGATAAGCAATATGAAGATTAACGTACAAAAAAAAAGAAAAATCCACTCAACTGAATCAAATTCAAGAGGGATATGGCCATATAATGAGAGTTTCGGCTAGGTTTCTTGCACCCACATGTACTGACACAAGTTCGTCTTTCTAGTCAAACATACATCCCCTATCACTACATGTAGGTTTCAAGTTAAATAAAAAATGATTTTTCCAGAGACTATCTTTACAATGACATCTAGCACTGACACGTCACATTGTAACCCTGTACACACTACACGTAAGTTCTCAAACTAAATTTAGCCTAGCTCGAACGTGTTGAACTACCAAAGCCCACGGCTCTGCTAAATATATTTGTACGCAACAAATGGATCCAATCTAAACTAGAAAATCTAGCCAAATATTTTACAAGCACGTAGCATATCTTTGAAACACCCACGATTCAACTATTTTTTTTACTAATCTATAAATAATAAAATCACATAAATTCTCATCCAACAACCAAATTACCAGATAAAAAACTCTGAAAAACTCCTGAATACTGAAGAAAATTTGTAAATAAATTTCTTTTCAAGTCATGGTGAAAAAGAGCAGTGCTAGTAATACCTATGGTGGTCGAATGAAGGTAATCTGAGGCAAGAATGGTGGCAATGGTTACAAAGGAGTGAGAATGAGAAAATGGGGAAAATGGGTATCTGAGATCAGAGTACCAAAGAGCAGAGAGAGGATTTGGTTGGGTTCATATGAAACTGCTGAGAAAGCCGCCAAAGCTTATGATGCTGCTGTATTCTGCATGAGAGGAGGTGGTGTTGGAGAGCTTTATAACTTGAACTTTCCTCAAAATCGATCACAATTACAGATGTTGTTGTCATCATCGAATATAAATTCCTCATCTTCATCAGCCGCAACACTGAATCGATTTCCAAGTCATTTGACCCGGTAACAGATACAACTTGTGGCTTCAAAATATGCAAATAGTACTAATAACGTCCCAACAGTGGCACCCAAAGTAACAATTAATTCACTTATTGTATCTTCTGCATTGCCAGTAGCGGATGCACATATTGGGTTTCCAATCAACTCACACGATTTGTCTTCTGCATTGCCAACTAATTCACTTGATATGTCTTCTGCATTGCCCGTAGCAAATGCGAATTCGATGCTTTTATGTCACACAAAATTGGTTAAAAAGACCAAAATCAAAATTTCCTGGGTGAAAAGGACAGTCAGATTTAGATACTGTTTAAATGGTGGGATGATGTAACCAGTTTCATCATTTTTAAATATTTTTTTATTTTTATTTTCTACAGGATGGTTTCATCCTTACTACTTTTTAAGTTTCGGATGGCTATTTTTTTTTTGTCCATTTCACCCATAAAATTTTTTACTTGTCCATTTGAACCGTGTTTTAAATTTTTTTGGACAAATGACCCATTTTCCGTTTATGTCAGGGAGATAAGGTGGTAGCACCATCATCTATGGAACCGTCGGTGGTTGAAAATTGGCATTTAAATATGTAATCGTAATGATGGTTTGAGTTTTAATCGAATGCGGGAACGTAATGCAGCCATGGAGATTCATTATTCACCGGTGGTGGCAGAAATTGAGGGCCAAGGAGGAGAAGGATCGCTAGAAGATGCAGTTGCTCCCCGTGGTGCTAGTGGCGGTGGTGGCGTCAGTAACGGCAGCAACGACGTGTTTTATCAATCGTCATCCCCGAATGACCCATATTATTGTTGGACATACTGACAACGTCCCATTTTTTATAAGCATCTAACCCGGTGCATACGCACCAGAAAAAGTTGCAATATTGTATCCTGCATATACCCGTAGAATTATTGGTTTACATAGTTTGAGCTTAGAATGATATGCGGCGACTTCAAAATAGTGTCCCTACTTTTTCTTGTGCACATCTCCCCTGAAAAAGAAACAGTTTATAAAGAAGTCATTGCTTAGGGAAACCGAAAACGTCTAATTATATGGAACATTGGATTGAGAAATAGTAGTGATCCTAGTTTGCATAAAAGAGATAAGTCACGTGTAAGCAAAATGATATCTGGTTTCTCTTGTTTTGCCCTCATACTTGCCTTCATAAAAAGGATTATCACTTATAATGTGCATGAGCCACCTCAATAATATTTATCTATACGTATTAATCTAACCTCAATAATATATATCAACCTTTCTACTCAAAAAAAAAAAAAAAAAATCTAACCTTAATTATATTCACGGAAAATTGATAGTATAAAATTAAACATGAACCCACTTTTGAGTTATGGCACTCATCGGTGTTTATGTATTCCTGAACCCATGCAAATCCTTAACTACTTTTCTAGTGTCCATATTCCATATCTATAATCAACGTAAACCTAGACTGCCTTCTTTTATAAATTTACATTTCTTGCTTTCTCTCTCGCTTCTTTTATTGCACGACGGTAGTTGAAAAACTCATGCCTTACTTCTATTAGAAAGTTCTCAAATCGACAAATAATTGCACCGAAGGACTAAGTAATAAATACTGGTTCGCAAGGGTTAACTCTTGCCGATCTATGAATGGAGCTAGCGTTCTATCAAAACCTTGTCTCGTCTTTCTTCTCTGTAATATCAACCCTGTAACCTTTGCAATGTCTTTTCCAATTGCCCATGAAAACAATATTGCCTTTCCCTTTCAAATTTCTAATTTTCCCAGAAAAATCACCCCATAGAGGAGAAATTTACACACAATAATCTCACCCTTAATCCCTTATACAAACAAAAATCCATTTAACAATAGATACTCATGCATACCTGACACATCTAGATCATGGAAAGGGATAACCCAACCTAATATGTTGGCCTTAATCTCTAAGAACGAAGATGGTCTGATAGTCCCTAGCTTTTGTATGTTTCCCGAACATCCTATGCTTCCTTTCATTCCAAATACAAACTACAATCCAGACAACTCACCAAATGCAAATACAATCCAGAGAATTACCTTCCAAGAGAGAAGATGATTGCATGTGACTCGTAGAAGATCGTTCTCAATGTCTCCTCTTTTCACCCAAGTCACACCACTACCATGCATAAAATATTGCCAAATTTTCGTACCTTTTAGGCAATGCAAAAAAAAAAGTGGTATACTACTGCTTTCACTTACTGCACTGATCTCCAGAGTCCTGCTTCTCCTACTTATATAATCTTCGGTGAGAATAAAATATATATTTTGAATTTCTTCAATTCCTTCTTAATACATACAAACTAAATGAATGGCTGAGGATCAATGGGAAACATGGGATACTGGTATTTATATTTATTGTTTTGGTTAATCATCAGATGTATTCTAAGAGGGAATTTTCCGAAAACATGGTTTGAACTTGAAAAGGGATACGATTTGTAGTCAGGTAAGCAATTTTGTATGGTTTGGAGACTTTCAATCAAATGTCAGTTAAAACTTACCTGAAATGAAACGCTTGGTGGCCGGTGTTTTGCTGGGGTGTTACAAACAAATGTCGGTTGGAAATAAATAGCTTACGTTTGGTGTGACCTTACTGTATGGATGAGTCGGCGACATGGATTGTGGTGACATGAAAAGATTTGCCGCCGTGGTTTAACCACATATCATAACAATTGTTGACATGTCGAGTTTCAAGAGAGGACATCAAAAGAATATGAGAAAAAAAAATACAATGAAGCAACCGGGTTTGCTTTCAAAACTGCTCCCTCCGTTTCAAAATAATAGGCAAGTTTGTGTGTAAACCGGCCTATTATTTTGAAACGGAGATAGTATTAGTTTTACGATTTTCTCTTTTGCCCACTAAATAGAAACATAAGTCAATTGTCCCCTCGTCTTAGTTTGCTATCTGGAATGATCTCCCGACATTTAATCCATCTCCAACCACGTGTAGATCAATGATGCCATCCACATCTGGGTCGGAGTTGGTTGAGTCCGAGCAATATTCAACTGCGGACAGTAATCAACATTTTGACATAGATATGATGTTGGATGATGATGTCCATCAATTTGATCTGACTGAAAACTTTAACTCTTCATAGTAAAACCCTCGTGATATGCTTCAATCTTTTGGCATTTGAATTTCTACTTAGTTAAACCTATATATAGTAAGACAGAATATGAGAACTGAAAATCTGTATACTATAATAGGCTGCAACATGTAGGGACTAAAACTCTTAGAGGATCACAAAATATTCTCAGAACTTGATCTCGATGATTTTGAGTGATTTAATGGTGAATAAATATGTTTGTTTGTACCCAAAATTACTTTTGGGAACGAAACACGATGAATGGATGGTTTTGGTGAGTATTTTGGGTTAGGGGTCGATTTAAAGAACAAAATGAAAGACAGAGGTTTAACGTGGTTCGGCATAGGTTGTCTACGTCCACGGGCGAATCCCCTTGGGGAGAAATGTTTTATTGACTTTTGTATTACAAAGTTTGTTTTTCTCTCCTATTGGCTACCCCCTTCCTGATTTCTGCCCTCTCCTATTTATATAGTTCCACATCTAAATATAGACATAAATTACATTACCTGCTCATTCATGTCTCCATCATCAATTCTGTATGAAACAGTTGGAGTTAATTCTGCATGTATGAAACTGCTTCAATAAGTACCGCATGGCATAAATCGCCGCATTTAGCACTTTGCATGGTAAAAGCTATTTAGCATTTACTGCATGGTCGGGAAAGCTATTGGAATTCAATTCGCATGGTCGAAATCGCTAGAATTCAATTCTACATGAAATCGCACATTTATGCTTCCATGATAAATTACGCATAAATGATGGTGGTAGTATTGGTGGATATTTCTTGTGGGAACACCGATCGCATGGGTAGGGACTGGCTTGATGGTTTGAGCATGATGGTCGGCGAGTGTGGATGGAGGCATTTGCGCATGGTTGGAGTTTGGTTGCGGCCGCGGAAGAGTTTTTGGATGGGAATTGGTTAGCAGCATTGCTGGCTACAAGACTGAAAATTGGCTAGGGGTGCGACTGACTTCGATAGTTGACCGATGGTTGACTTTAACTGTTGATCGACCATTGACCATTGACCGGAAGTTGACTTTGATAGTTGACCGACTTTGACCATTGACCTTGACCGGAAGTTGACTTTGATAGTTGACCGACTTTGACCATTGACTGGTCTGTGCAGACTAGTGGGCTGCCTTGGTTGACTAGTTATTCATTGATGAGGACCAAAACATGATTCAAGTATCAATTTGGCCCATTAAGTGGTATTTTTACTTATGGTACAAACAATGTTATTCATTGATATTTTATACTTACGTTTCCCAAGTGAAGAGTCGTAAACCTCTTGCAACTTGAACCAAAAGACGAAGCCAATAGCTATCTTCTCAAAAAGTTGTGTCCCTTATTAGATAGATGCATATGCATCTGTGTGTTTGTAGGGACTTTTCGTAATAATATCTGCAACATTTTGTCTCCATTAGAGGGGGTTAAAGATCGTTTGAAAAGTTGCGACCTTTGTTACTTTTTTTTTGGTACTTAATTAATGGTGGCGATATTCCCTTCCTAAATGTTATTTTGACTTTAAAGATTCTCTACCTAAGTGACCTTTGGGGTTGCATGTGCCTTTAGACGTTAAGTGACCTTTGGGATTGCATGTGTCTTTAGACGTTTGCCCAATGAATCCTATCTTATAATAGTAGCCAATCAGATAATGATGACGTGGATAATTAGTTATGATGTGGCTTCACCAAAATTAAGAGTGACTATGGTGTCGACATGTGGTGTTTTTGTGGTCTCTTATTATAAAGAAAGATTATTTTCTATATGGATATTGATTTTGAGTTCATTTTCGAACAAATTTCCCTAAAAGATATATTTGACATTTTAGTTTTATTCGTGGATTATTCAATGGATAACTTATTACCGTTCACGTTTGGAATCTCCCTTCTTGTTGCATAACTTCAAATATTAAATCATGGGCTAATAGAGTGTGAACAAAAATCTTTGAGGGAATTTTTTAAGTGTTTGTTTGAAGATTTTCAAAAAAACAAAAACAAAAAAAGAAAAATCGCCATCTGTATGCAAAACGGGGATGCATCTGGTTGATACACGCCATTGCTGCGTAACTTTGGTATGCTATGACATACACAAAGAAACAAAAAGTTGAGTATATGGTGCATGTGACCTGTACAGAAAAACAAAAAGCTAGCGTATATGATAATCCAAGACGAGGACCAAGGTCTACAGAACTTAGTCATGACTTCATTTCATCATTTTCTTCTTCTTATCATGTTGGTAATTACCATCAGTAGTACCGAATTTCCACTAGCTTGTCATGGATGTGATGAACAAGAAAGAAGAGCTCTCTTGGATTTCAAATTATCTCTGGATGATGATCCTTCAGACCGATTGTTTTCATGGCAAGAAGGAATCCAACATAAAAACTGCTGTAACTGGCATGGAATTCAATGTTCACATGATCATGTCATCTCCATCAACCTTCGAAATACAGATCTTGAGATTTACTACCATGAAGACAAATTAGACGATTTTCCGCCACCAAAAACTGCATTAGAAGGTAAAATCTTATCTCCTTCTTCTCTTGCGAACATTACACATCTCGAGTATCTTGATCTTGGGTTCAACAATTTTCATGAATCTCAAATCCCAGATCATTTCTTTTCGCAGTTAACTAAACTCGTTCATCTTGATTTCTCTTATTCAAATCTTTCGGGATCCATTTCGACACAATTAGCCAACTTAACATCTTTACAGTACCTTGATTTATCTTGCATAGGCAGCAGCTTCTATTATTTTACATCATGCTTAGAATTATCATCATCTACAAAATGGGTGACAGGGTTAGTCAAACTCCAGGTATTAAGGTTGAACGGTATCGATTTATATGAGGCAGCTCCGTTCCCAGAACAACTTGTCATGAATTTAACTTCACTTTCCATTCTTCATTTAGCTAATTGTCAACTACAAGGTTCTGGAGTTCCTTACTTTCCAAAACTGAAAGAGCTTGATGTGAGTGATAATTGGAATTTTCACCCTGATCTAGCTAGAATGTTTCAACATGAATGGCCACAACTTGAGAGACTTTCGCTATCACGTACTCTGATGAACGAATCAATCCCGTTTACAATTTATAATGCGCCATTATTAGTTAGTCTTTCTGCCTCATCATGTTCAATTCAAGGATCTCTACCTTCTTCAATATACAATCTTTCGCGGTTGCAGTCTCTAGACCTCTCTTACAACAACATTACAAGTTCTATCCATTCCTCAATATCCAATCTGAAATTACTAAACATTCTCGACTTGTCTCGCAATCATTTCCAAGGTACTATACCAATATCAATTTGTGAGATTTTTTCTCTACGAAAACTTGACTTGAGAAGTAATAGTCTAACAGGAACCATACCAAGTTGCATTACAAATTTCAAAAACCTGTCTCATTTTAGTGTGCAGGGAAACTCAGTTGAAGGCAATGTTTCATTAATCAGTTTTATAAATGAAATGAGGCTAAATTATCTAGACCTGAGCGCAAATAGCGCTCGTCTAACCGTAGTTGTAGATCAACATTTCCATCTCTACTCAAAATATAAACTAGAGTATTTGAATTTGAAATCATGCAATATGAAAGGACTGTTCCCTACATTCATATGCAAATTAGGTGACCTTAAGTATTTGGATTTGTCCCATAATAATATAACCGGAGTCATCCCTTCTAATTGCATCTCTAAACTCAAAAAGCTCAATAGAATCGATATGTCATTTAACAAAATCAGCGGTCCTCTGCCTCTTCCACCTGAGCAAGCTTCGGATAGCAAAATTTTTCCTGTTCTTGATCTATCTAACAATGAACTCAGTGGTGAAATCTCAACAGAATGTGGAAAAAGACTTTCAAAATTTTATTCCATCAATCTAGTTGGTAATAAACTTTCGGGGTCAATTCCATTTTCTATATGTTCAAATGATTCCATTCCTGTATATATTGACCTCTCAAGCAACAATTTATCCGGGGTTATACCTACTAGTATCGGGTACTGCAAGAATCTTAATGTTCTAAACCTTGGCAGCAACAATCTCATGGGAAATGTACCGCATGAGCTTGGACAAGTACAGTCATTAAGATATCTTCAACTAAATGACAACAATCTCAATGGCACCATTCTTAACTTCATCAGTAATATTGAATTCTTGCAAGTTCTCAATTTAGGGAATAACCACTTCGAAGGAAGTATACCCACTGCATTTGGTTCACTTCAAAACCTATGGATTCTTTCGTTAAGGTCAAACAAGTTCAGTGGCTCAATACCTGAAGAGATTTACCATTTAGATCAACTTCAAATGTTAGACTTATCTGTAAACGGTCTTTCCGGGCAAATTTCAGCTGAAATAAGAGGTTTAGTATTTCTAAGAACTAGACCTACTGGTGCAGTCGTGCTTAATGATTATAGTGCTAATCTGCAAGTGCAGATGGTGATTAAAGGGGTAGTGACACAATTTGGGAAGCTGAACAACTATAATTCAGGAATCGATTTTTCGAGTAACAATCTTGAGGGTAACATCCCAGAAGAGATTGGTTTACTGCAAGGGCTTTCGACGCTTAATCTATCACATAATTACCTTTCCGGTGAAATCCCGCGAAGTGTTGGAAGCATGATTGGTTTAGGCGCGCTGGATTTGAGCTTCAACAAATTGTCTGGAAATATCCCAGAATCTCTAGTATCAATAGACTCTCTTGGGTATTTGAACCTATCTCATAATAATTTGAGTGGCAAGATCCCAAGAGAACCTCACTTTGATACATTAAGCGGAGATGGTTCAGCATATGCCAATAACAGTTTGTTGTGTGGCTACCTTACAAACATTACTTGCACAAATGATGAAAGAAGTGATGCTTCTCCAACTGAAGTTGATGGAGAGGACGATCAAGAAAGCGCAAAAGATAAGTTGTTGTTATACGTTATAGTTGCTTTGGGGTATGGAGTTGGAATCTGGGGTCTATTCTTGGTTTTGCTTGTCAAGAAAGAGAAATGGTGGTTAGAGTATTGGAGATTAGTTGATGTCGTTGCTGTGGGAGTTGTCGGAAACTTTGTCCGAACTAGAAGGATGGAAAACACTGAAAAGGAATTGTCATATTTCTGACTTCAAGGTTCTTTCGATTCTTTTAGACAAGATTATTCTACCCTTCCGAACAATAATATTTCACGAGTACGGAATAGTGTAATGTCATTGTCTCTTGAAAAATTGAACAATGTATGGGCTGTGATTGTATAATATTGTTATACGCTCATTTATGTATGACAATCTTCTACCACGCATGTATTTAGTTTTTCTTTTTCTTCTTTTCAGAATTACTATCACGCATGTTTGTGTCGAGGAAATACACAAAACTGTGACTGAAATGTGCATTTCTTTCAAAAGTGTGACTGATCCCCAATATCTTCCAAAAGTGTGACTGACTTTACCTAATACCCAAGGTACCCTTTATAGCCAGATGTATACACATTTATAGCCTGATGTCCACATATTTATAGCTGATGTCCACATATTTATAGCCTGATGTCCACATATTTTATGAATAGTGTCCGATGTCTAGACTTCAAACATGGATGTCCACATATGATTACGCCTAAATTCTGTATGTTTACATATAATATCTACACATCCTTACCCGATGTGTAAACATATGTTGTCGATATGTACACATCTGAGGACAAAATCCGGTATTTCTATAAAAGATTAAGGCATATATGTCGGTTGACCGGTCATGGTCACACTTTTAGAAGAATTTTTAAATTGATCACGCTTTTGGAAGAAATGTAGATTTCAGTCATAGGTTTAGGTAAATTCCCCGTGTTTGTCATGAAAAATGGTCGATCCCTTCTTAAAAAGGAGTCTGAAAGACACTCCTACCCGAAACGGGTTCGTATAAAAATGTCAATTGCCAGTTGTGAACGCTAAATTCCTGAGCCATTATGGATGGTCTAATGATGAATCTACCAAGTATAGTACCATATACATAGACTTTTTCTAGTCAACGGCGTTAAGAAAGAACGGACCAAAGGCTGCTAAAGCAGTCAAAAGTTCAAATCCAAACGTGCGGAACGGAGAAGCTATAGACTTACGTGATAATTAGGGAACAAACAGGGAGTCTTTGATGATCGGTCTCCGCAGGAATTTGTCAAACAAATCATCACCATCGTGACCAGAAAGATTGCATATACCGACTAATGTTTACATAAACTTTTTCCGGTCAAGGGTAGTAAGAAAAAACGCACTAAAGGCTGCTAAAGCAATCAAAATTTCAAAACGAAACGTGCCGATATCATAGACTTAGTCTGATTCTTAGGGAACAGATAGGGAGTCATTGAAAGAAGCTGAGTCTCAGGTGATGCGGGAACTTGTCAACATATCATCACCATCATCGGGCATCATGAGTCCAAGATTGCATGTTGGAGTCATGTCCCCGGCACCCTAATAATCTCTTGATCGATGCTGGTGAAGGAAAGGGATGCCCTATTCCAATCAACATTGATGTAAGTACACTAATTTATCTCCTTTGCCACGTGCGCTAACAGGGTCCACGTGGATGACATCACTCACAGGATGACACATAGGGGCATCCGTGGCACTCAGACTACGTGCCATCTGTCAAAACCAACGGTCAGAAGCGAAGGAGCACCCGAGATAGGTAGTCCCGCGTAGCACCAAGGGATGGCTTTAACCCATCACGAGGCAAGGTATGATCAACGGTCAGAGGTAGTCTAATCGACACGAGACGTGACAAGAGGATCGACACCACTCGGTGCGGATCGGACCGCCCCAACCACCCGCATTTAATGCGGCTCGGAGAACACGTGTCGGACGACCAACGGAAGAAACGAGGGTTGACATAGAAGTCCGCGGACCCGTAGAGAAGCCGGGATGCGGTAGAAGCCGCGGATACGGTACAAGCCGCGGGATAATATAGAAGTCCGGACCATGCACAGAGTACGAGAAGATAAGATCTCAGCAACTCATTGTCAGTGGACCCACCCACTCTAACTATAAATATGTATACCCCCTCCACTGAGAGGGGGATCGAAAGAAAAAGGAGGAAAGAGAGAGAATAGAGAGAAGTAAGTGAGTTTTAGCTCATATAGGCGATGATCACAAGATCTTGTGATCACCTCTGTAACCATTTATTTTATAGTGAATCTCCTCAGACCCGTGGACGTAGGCCTTAGTGCTGAACCACGTACATCGTTGTCTCTTTTACCTTTTGCACCGATAGTTTCATTTATATATTCGTATTCCAGATCTATCTGGATCCCCGGAGATGATAATGAGATCATGACAAACTAGAGGGGTTTGGAATCTATGAATTATCATCTACCTATGCTTGTTCCATACTTCTCACACCACAGTGCACGTATTCAACTTTTATATAGATTGTTTGTGATCATGTGGAAGCGAAACCCGACTCTCGTGTTCACAATTTGGCGCTAGAAACAGGGACCTTGTCCCGGTAAAAAGATTTTATCTTTTCCTGTGACTTCACAGCCTCAACCTCAAATATTTTTATTTAAACAAACAGATCTATTCATGGATTCGTTTTTCGCACACTTCTTTGTCTATTGTGTTTTCTACCAACGGATCTGAGCATTATGTGACTTTTTAAACAAACAGATCTGGGTTTTTAGCCAACAGACCTGTTCTTAGACTGTTGTGTTTTCTACCAATACATCTAGGTTTTAATTAGAATTTCAAACAAAGTTTCCACCAAAAGATTTGGGCTTTTTTGCAAATATTGACCCATGGACCTTATCCCGGTCAAATCCGCACCTGTCTATGTCTGTCGTACTAATCGCCAAACTAACAACCTAAGTACACTCATTACCACTAGAAATCGAGTTAACAAAAACAAAGTTGAACTAACAGCCAACCCGTGGACTCTTGGGTCTCGGATTACCTCCCACTTTCTCTGTGCAGATTATTGCAATGGAAAAGAACAAAGACGCTGGAAAGACAAAGATAACTCCAAGAGACGCTCCAAGGACCACACCAGCAGTAACAAGGAGCAGACAAAAGGGCGAAGGACGTACAGCCGCGGACAATACGCAGACCGGGGCGGAAAGCACATTGCTCTTAAACGCGGGCATCATCGCAATTGAAGCAAAGAAAACTGCGGCCGCAAGAGCTGCTGCACCAACCGAGGGGGTTTCCCAAGTAATTGCTACCAAAGTGACAGCTGCAACCAGGCCAGTCGACCCTCAGGAGGTTATAGCCGAATCAATAATCCAGAACCATCCCTATGGGATGCCGCCGGACAATGAACAAAGCAGACAACTACAGGTAGGATCCAACGGAATAATCGAGCCGGGCATACCATTCATGGGGGAAATCAATACCACGATCCCCGAGGGACAAGCTCAACTACAGGAAGGAACCCCCAATCAAGCGTCGAACCAAACAGCACAAATATTGGCGCAACTGGAGGAGCTAAAGAGGAATCAACTAACGTACGCGGATGCGGTGGCCTTGTTAGCTCAAGAAAACCAGCAACTAAGAGAGAAGATCCTCCGAAGCTCCGAACGAGAGAATCAGCATGACGAAGCTAACTCAGCAATACAGAACAGGGGACCGAGGGACGGTCTTCGAAAATATCCCTGCAACGGCTAACCGAAGAACAATACCCCAGAGAGATGCGCGGAATAACAGAAGGTCTGACCCAGATTACCGACCAGAAATTCCGGACTACTACGACACGGAGGAAGCCACAACATCGCAACCCACAAGAAAGACACGATCTTCCATTCAAGACGAGCACTGTTTGGCAATGGAAAACCTCCGCGCGGAAATGCTAGCAGAGATCAATCAACTCAAAACCAGGCAAGGAGGTGGAAGACTAGAACAGATTATGAAGGAAGCCAACACTACCCCCCTTGCACGACAGTTGGCTACGGCTACCATTCCGCAAAAATGTCCGGTCCCGACCTTTGAATGTTACGACGGATCCGCGGACCCCTCAGCTCATCTACGATATTACAACAGGGTAATGGCCAGGTGGGATTACGATGAGGCTATACTATGCAGATATTTCCCTTCAAGCCTAAAAGGATCCGCGCTATCTTGGTTTGATAACCTCAAGCCAGGATGCATTAATTCGTATGATCAGCTCACCGAAAAGTTCCTGGCCACCTACATGTACAACAAAGTTGTGAACACAGGGATGGACAAGCTTTTCTCACTTGCAATTAAGTACAGGGAGTCCGTTCGAGAATACACTGATAGATGGCACAAAGTATGTCAGGCCATTGGACATGTGGATCCCGTGGTGAGTATCAACTGTTACAAATGGGGGCTTGATAGGATGAGTCCGCTGTTTGTCGAAATCCACGGTACCTCCCCAACCACTGAGGGAGATTTAAGGATAATCATTGAAAAACATGCAAGGTTAGAAGAAATTCAAAAAGATAACCCCCGAGCGCAGGTACAACGAACCCCACGGACAAATTCCGCGGAATTAGAAGACGTGACCCACACCAAAAGGATCGAAAAGACGATCGCAAAAGGAGTGGCAGAAAGTTTGAAGACCGGGTCTATACGAAGCTCAACATCAGCTATCCACGCATACTGAAGGAGATCAAGGATCGCGAAGACTTAGACTGGCCCTGGTCTAAAGGGAAACAACCACCAGCCTCTGCAGAATCCAAAGAGCATCTTGCGATTTCCACCGCTTCTACGGACACACGACGTAGAAATGCAAAAATCTCAAGATAGCAAAGACAAAAGGCGATAGATGCGGGGATCTCAAAAAATATGTGGAAAAGGTGGAATGGAAGATAGAGCCAAACGCAAAGCAAACAGGTCCAACTACCCGAGGGTAACCGCACATTGAACTCTATATCCCGCTCGTAAAGCAAAGAACCAACCCTAACAAAGACAAATAGGAAAACGACCGAGAAAACAATTTGAAGATTAATGTGAGCTTTAAGATAAACGGGAAGGAAGTAGAAGAGCACGAGGAGTGGATGAACGCGCCTCTAATTTTTTGAAGCCGATGATATTGAGGACGACATGGAAGATCACAATGACCCATTAATCCTCACATTGCCAATCGCAGGATGCAACATAAGGAAAATCCTCATCGATGGAGGAAGCTCCGTAAATGTATTGTTTTACGATACATTCAAACGCATGGAGCTTAACGATGAGCAACTCCTGACTTCACATTACACCATCTACGGGTTCAATGGCACGGCTACGAAGCCCCTGGGGGATATTGTCTTACAAGTGGATGCAGGCCCCATGAAAATCGACACTCGCTTTAGCGTGGTAAACACGCCTTCACCCTACAATGCCATTATTGGACGGAGATGGGTCCATAAGCTCAAGGGAGTCGCAGCTACCTACCATCAATACCTTAGGTTTCCCACTCCCCTAGGAATAATGGAGATAAAGGGTGAACAAGCCTCCGTAAAAGAGTGCCACGCGATGCAAATACAACTCAACAACGAAGAAGATGAGAAAAGGAAAACCCGCAAGGCTCGTAGCAAGGCGGTATCCAAAGACAAAGCCATCGATGAATATCTGGAGGAAATCTCGGGAAAAAGCTTGGCTAAAGGGAACTCTGTAGAAAACACGGAGGCCTCCACATCAAAGGTTAATCAGGGCGAAGAATCTGAAGCTACCAAATAGCAATTAAAGAAAATTCCCCACCTGGGGGAACCAAAGCCCACTTTCACATCCTTGGAGGCGTGAAAGAGATCAACATAGGGGACGGAGCAGTAATCCTAGAAAGATCAAAATAGGAACTCTAATGGACGAAGAACGCGAAGCTTCACTGATAACACTACTAAAGGAATACGCGGATGTCTTCGCATGGAAACTATCCGATATGCCGGGAATAGACCCAAAGACGGTATGCATGAGTTGCGCATTAAACCCGGCACACTCCCGGACGACAAAAGATACGAAAGGTAGCCACAGAGCATCACAAAGCAGTAGAAACGGAGCTACGAAAGCTATTAGAGGCCGGTTTTATAAAAGAAGTCAAATACCCCACGTGGATCTCCAACATGGTCATAGTACCAAAGAAAAATGGAGGAGTCGAATCGCATCGACTTCACCAACCCGAACAAAGCGTGCCCAAAGGATAGCTATCCACTACCCAAAGATTGACCGCCTAGTCGACGCAAAGAGAAGGATATGAAGAGTTGTCATTCATGGACGGATATTCCGGGTACAACCAACTATTTTTGAGAAGAAGACCAGCAACATACCGCATTTTACACACCCCACGGTCTTTATTGTTACGTAAGAATGCCTTTCGGGCTCCCGAAACGCGGGAGCAACGTACCAAAGGATGGTCGATGCTATTTTCAAGCCATGGATCGGGCGGGACTTTAGAAGTTTACGTCGACGATATGCTCATAAAAAGCAAAATCGAAAGAACCACCACCAGGACTGAAGGACATCTTCGGAGCTATGAGAGAACATAACATGAAGGTAAACCGGAAAAATGCACTTTCGGGGTGACCTCGGGAAAATTCCTTGGATACCTAGTGACAAAAAGGGGCATTGAAGTAGATCCCGAAAAAATCCGAGCCATAACAAACATGCCATCTCCGAAGAACCTAAAAGAGGTACAAAAGCTCAATGGATCCCTAGCAGCTGGGAAGATTCATATCACGATCCTCGGATAGGTGCAAACTCTTCTTCAACATACCGAAGAAAGGGACTAAATTTGAATGGACGACAGAATGCGAAGAAGCTTTTTTGGGCATTAAGCAATACCTAGCAGAAATCCCCATCCTTCAGAAACCGGACCCTGAGGAGGTTTTGGCACTCTACATTGCAGCAACAGACGACGCGGTAAGCGCAGTACTCGTCAGAACCCATACGAAGGAGGAGCAACCGATCTACTATGTCAGCAAGACCCTGAATTCCGCAGAGCGAAATTACACGAGAATTGAACAGCTAATCCTAGCCGTCGTATGGTCTACTTTAAAGCTGAGGACGTACTTCTTGACGCATGACATACGTATCCCATGTCGGGCACCCTTAGAGGCCATCCTCAAAGGGGCGGGAAAGGTAGGACGAATAGCAAAATGGAGCACATACCTCGACCAATTCAACATCCACTATGAGCTCCAACACTCCCCGAAATCGCAGGTATTAGCGGATTTTCTAGCAGACCGCCTTTGGACAACGAAGAAGAAGTACGCATACAAGGATGGAAGGCTATGAGCGCCCCGTAAATAGAAAACCAGAGCCAAATAATATTCTTGAACCAAAGTGAACCCACGGCAATGGGAAGTCTTCGTTGATGGCTCCAAAATAGAGAGGGCGCGGGGATAGGCATCGTCATCACCACACCCACAGGAGACAGAATCGTACACGCATTCAGATTGGAATTCGAAGGCCATACCAATAACATCGTAGAATATGAAGGAGTGATCCACGCTCTCCGCTTGATAATTGAATTGGGCATACAAGAAGTGCGGGTAACAAGCGACTCACAACTGATCATACGGCAGATAGGCTACGAATACAATGTGTACGATGAAACACTAGTGGCATACATGGCTCTAGTGCAAGCATTGGCCTCCCAAATACAAAAATCGCCCTTCCGACATCTCGCGCAGTAAAGGAGCTTAGACATGCGGATGCTCTGGCGTATATATCATCCATGCTTAAAAACGAAGACGTCAAAGCAATCAAGGTAACAAGAGTATACGAACCATCCGTCAAACTCCCAGAAACTTGCACGGCTAACCAACGCAAATCTAAGGAGAAAGATATCTCTGACGAGGATGTCGGAGAATACATATTCGACGATTTCCAGAACGAGGATATTACACGACAAGCGGAGGAAGACGACGATTATAGTCAGGAGGCAGATTGGAGATCAGAAATCCACTCTTTCCTCAAAGAAGGGAAACTCCCCCAGGACACCAAACAGGCTAGGAAGGTGCAGTCAAGAGCAGGGATGTACGAACTAAGAGATCAAGCCTTATATCGAAAATCATTCCTCGGACCACCGCGTCGCCGCCTATCCGGTCGTAGGGGCATGTCGTTTTAAAAGATATACACAGAGGAGACGCAGGGAATCACAGTGGAATGAGATCCCTAGCAGATAAGGCAAAGACGCAGGGCTATTACTGGCCAACCATGATCCGAGATGCAGCTAGAATGGCAAAGAGATGCGAAGAATGTCAAAGATTTGGTAAACGAATCCACGCCCCAGCTACAAAGTTAAACTCGGTCGATAGCCCTTGGCCCTTCGGGAAATGGGGTATCGACATAGTAGGCCCACTCATATCAGGGACGGGGAAAAGAAGATTCCTAATAGTGGCAACGGATTATTTCAGCAAATGGGTAGAAGCAAAAGCACTGGCAAGAATTCGGGATTCGGACGTCTTCACTTTTATTTTTCAAAATATCATCTGCAGGTTTGGCATCCCCGCAGAGATAGTCTCCGACAACGGTAAACAGTACTACAAGGAAAGAATATCGACTTGTCGCTGTTCGACACCTTCAAGATTCGGAAAAACAAATCCACCCCCATATACCCACAAAGCAACGGACAAGCAGAAGCCACAAACAAAACTTTGGCACTCATTCTTAAAAAACAACTAGATGAGTACAAAGGACGATGGTGCGAACAGCTGCATAACGTTCTATGGGCGTATAGGACAACCCGAAGATCAGCTACCGGAGAATCCCCATTTCTACTCACCTACGGAGCTGAAGCAGTCATCCCTGCGGAAATTCTACTTCCAACTACAAAGACAGAAGCCTGGGAAAAGAATCTCACCACGGACATGATGTTGGAAAGGCTTGACGACCTCGAAGAAAGAAGAGAAGCGGCACTGCAAAGAATGGAAAACTACCAACGCCGGCTGGCCAGAGAATATAACAAAAAAGTGAAATTTAGGAATTTTGTAGAAGGGCAAAGACGTGTTGAGGACCATTCCCCAATACCAGCGAGAAAAGAAGTGGGGAAAATTAGCACCAACTTGGGGAGGACCCTACATAATACACGACATCGCAGGAAATGGCTCTTACTATCTGCGTAATATGAAAGGGGAAATCCTCATGCATCCGTGGAATGCCAAATACCTCAAACCATACTACCCATAATCCATCACTGCGTGCACATTTCGAAGAAGAAAATGGACTTGCTAATCCACATGTTTCTATCTCTCGACAAAGGAGTAACGCGCCTTAATTTTTCAATCAATACCAAGTTTTCATTTTCAAATATCATGTCCCGTTCATTACCCACGCACATTTCAATTTATTCAAAACCCACAACCTACATACAACACACCATATAAACCACATGTATATACTACTTACACAAGTGTACATTGAAAACCATGTCACATCATAATAAAATATCGATGCAATTGTTACCCCGTGGATGTAGGCCTTAAGGCCGAACCACGTAAATTGTTGTACAATTACTATTATTAGGAACCGACGTTATACTTAGCAAGAGGGATATCCCGCACAAAGCATGAATCACACCCACTACAATATACCGGGCAATATCCGTGCAAAACACACACACGCAATATATCGGAGCATACACATGCGATCTCTCGTAACTCCTCTCGTAAATGTCTATAAGTGTATGACCAGGAGGCGACTTCTTACGTAATGAGATATCCGTGCAATATTACAAGCCGCGAACATTAATGGAGTATATCCTTAAAACATCGGCCGGACCCCACCGGTCCGGTGATCCTCTGGCCCAGGAGTTAGCTGGACGGGGTGCAAGGTCACAAGACGATTCCGAGGATACCAACCTACGGAGTTGCACGAACAATACACTTTATCAAACTCAAAGATTGATATCCGCGGGTTACAATAACTACGGAATTTTCCATTATAGTTAAAGATGATGGACATAAGTTCAACAAAATTCAAAATCAGATTTAAACACCAAAGTTTGATCTAATACGTGCAGTGATTACAAGCCCAAGCAGCAAAATAACAAAAACGCCAAAAAGGATAAGCAACCGAGATCAATCCCTAGCATACTAACTACGGTTTCCATCGAGCAGGAGTGTTATCTCGCAGGTTTATCCTTCGCCGATGAAGGAACGCTACCACCCGAGGAGGGCCCAGAAGAATTTGATGGGAGTGCGGGTACGGGACGCCGAGTATAATTCTTGGTTAACCCATGGTTTTTCTTAAGGTCCAGCTCAATCTCACCAAGAATCTTATTAATCTCTTCGGCCGCTTGTTTGCGGGCCATTAGACCTATGGCTACGCTCCTCATCTCGGCTGATTTAAGGAAGTACAAAGCTGGTCAATCCTCCGATTAGCTTGCTTCGCGTTTCGTCCCGAGACGAGGCTGGACCGCGATGGTAGCTAACTTGACCCTCCAGTTGAACTACCTTAGCCCGAGCTTCGGCAAACTTTCCATCTCGCGGCTTTAAGTCGTACTTGGAGCTCGCGAACAATAAAAGAAGACGGTGAGTTATGACATACAATTCAAAGCACACTCGATGACGAAGACGTATACCTTCACAATGATCAACCGCGGAATCCCTCGCTTCGCAAAGATAATCATATTCATTTGATAACTTATCATAATCTACCTGCAGCAGATTATGAGCATACTGACTTGCGCTCAAGTCATTTCGAAGCATCGAGCCCGAATGACGATGTCGATTAACCTCATCATTCTTCAATTCCAATCCCTTGTTGAGACGATACATAGTCACCTCTAAGTCTCTCTCACGTTCAACCTGACGAGCCACATCAGCTCGAGACGCGGACAGAGCACTACCGAGAGCACTACATTCCGCCCTAGCATCGTCTCTCTCTTTGGCTAAACGCCGCATATAAGTCCGCACATCCGAGGGATGCGAAGACCGCGCTTGCCGCAGCTCGCCTTCCAGAACATTAAGTCTAAATTCTAAGGAAGAAATCTGCCCGCGGGCTTGCTCAAGATTGTCCCGCGTCCATAAAAGGGCCCCGTTAAACAAGTGGCGGTCATGGTTATTTCGATTTTGCAAATCTACCAAGCAATATTTTTTCTTACGCCATTCTTCGACCATCGCGTTATGAATATCCGCGCGGGCATTCCATTTAACAGACTCACTCTTGAGTTTTTCAACCAACTCAGCAATGCGCCCCTTTTGACGAGTCCTCTCACTCCGAAGCCACAACAATTCAGGGACTCCACCCACTGAAGATAGTACAGCGGGAGGAGGGAAGAAAGAGAAAACTCAGAATAAATAAGAAGCAGGAAACTACCAAAGAAGAGGGAGCGCAGACCTGAAATGGATGAGGAATTTTCCTCAGCAACAGCTAACTTGGCCTTAACCAGAGCCAACTCAGAACGTAGCTGAGCCTCTTCCGTGCCCTGCTGCTCCTTACGTTTGAGCAAACTCTTTAGCTCGGTTATTTCTTCATCCTTAGCGGATACCGAAGCCTCGACACTTGAAAGCGTCTGTTCGCAATGTCGAAGCTTCCCCTCTAACTTCAGAGATTTGGCCCTAAAGAGCCGGTAAAGTTGGTGGTTACAATACTCACTTCTCATCATCTATCAGCAAAATGAGGGAAGTTAGCTCACATCACACTCGAAAGAAGTCAGGGATAAAAAGAACAGGACAAACCTCCAATAACCGCTGCTGGGGGTAATCGATTGATACCCATCGCAATAGCCATCATGTCAAGAACGGTAGGGGAGGATCCACTACAAGGTCAAGCCCGCTGGCTACGAGATTTTTACCCCATCCTCGATCTACCGCCTCCTCGGGGTTAACTCCATGGACCTCCGAGTAAAAGCATCCGAACTCTTTTCTCCTTCAATCACGGGGCGGGACGAGGAACTACCAACAAGTTTTTCTTTCGCGACCACGCCAAAACAAAGATCGTCGCCATCCACAGCTAAGGATTGCGAGAAATCATCCAAGGGGGAGTCCGAGGTATTCCCACCATGAGCAGCACCAACATTACCTTGCACCAAGGCCCCACCAACAGTGGAGGAGGTACCAGCAAAACCCTCGGAGGGCACTACCAAAGCCCCAGCATCAGACCTGCCAGATGGGTCACCAACGCAGCTATCCTCGAGAACACTCCAATCATCACCAGCGGGAAGTAGGGTGAAGTCCGAAACAAGCCCCATAACCGTGGACATGTCAAATGACTGTTCCCCAGACAAAACCTTACCAAACGAGAACTCATAACAACCACCCCCATCCTTGTCACCACTACTAAGAACAAGTCCCTTACCTTTATCTATAACATTCACACTGGACTGAGCAGCCCCCCCGGCATGATTTCCACCACCACCAATAGACAAGTTACCACCACCAATACCACCAACATCCGAATCACCTTTAACCCCACCAGTGGCGGCGGCCGGGTCGCCTTGACCACTACCAGTGGCCGAATCACCTTGACCACCCTCAATGGTCGGGTCGCCTTGACCACCACCAGTGGCCGAATCACCTCGACCACCCCCAATGGTCGGGTCACCTTGACCACCACCAGTGGCCGAATCACCTTGACCACCACCAATGGTCGGGTCACCTTGACCATCACCAATAGACGGATCACCCTGACCACCACCAGTGGCCGGATCATCACCTCCACCGTCAACTGCCCGATCACCGTCATCTTCTTGAACAGGCGGAGAAGTCTCAATTCGCTCTTCCCTATCGAAGAGTCCTCATCACCACACACGGGACTATTTACATCCTCGAAATGAGAGGAACCTCGGTGGGAGAATTCGATGATTGCTTGGGATTAATCTTCTTACCTCTACACACCTACAACACATAATGATAAAAGCACCGTTGGCATCACCTTTCCTTGGCATAATTACCATTATTTAAGAAAACGTAGGGGCATACATACGAAGAAAACAAACAACGCACCTTAACAACATTTGTATTCCGCGGAGGAATAGTAGCATCAGGAACATCTTCATCTTCTGCATCATCAACATCACGGCTATAAACAAAATCCATACCAGCAAAACTCATCCGCCCAGGGGCGTGAATGCGCGTAACGAGCGGGAGAAGCTTCGCGAGGAAGATCTGTCAACAGGTTGGTCGCCAACCACGGGGACCGGGGACCCAACCATAGGCCCACGGGCCAACAACTTCAAGAACAAAGTGGCAGACCACTCGTAGTCATGATCACGCTTGATTCTCTCCTCAGCAGGAATAGGAAGACCTTCGGCACCAGGAATCCTCGCCATCTTGGAATCACTTACCTCGCTCAAAAGGCGAACTTCCCCTTAACGTAAGTAATGTTCGGAGACTCACGGACCACGGCTTACGAGTATTCCTCGTTAACATAATCTCCAAAGGATCTCGTTGAAATTCTCAGGAGTATACCAACCTTTCTCCTTTTCTAATCTAGGGGCATAGCAAGTCATCATCGTTTTCCCCTTGCTACGAAGGTAGCATTCGCGAAGATGGCGAAGATAGTTTCGTCAACTGTTGCACCCCGCGATTATGACTTTTCTTGGCAGTATCGCGGCTAGACAGAACCCGATAGTAGAAATCATCACCAGCTTTATACAAGGGTAACATCAAACCAGCCTCGAAAGCACCCACGGTTGTCAGCAAATGAAAGGCATCATACTTATAATTGGTAACCATCTCATAAGTTATGTCTTTATCAGCGGCATAGAAACGAACCTGAAAATGCTGAAGACCATGCTTCACCTTGAAGGCCTCGAGATCAATGTGGCGAAAAGTAAACTTCTTATTACCCAGAGATAAAGGACGGAAAGTAACGGCAGAGTCATCCTCGAAACCTTTTTCCGCAAAGATCCTCCGCGTAACCCGCACCTTCCTCTTAGAAGGAACTAAGTCTCCCGAAGACTCAATCTCCGTAGCCTTTCTCTTCGAAGTAAGAGTTTTAGTCGACTTACTTGAACCAGGCACGGATGGGTTAGTCCGCGTTGGAGGCTGAGTGCGGAGGGGCTGCACGTCCAAAGGTTCATTGCGAGGATTCTGCTGTTTCTTAGGAGACCCACCTCTAGAACGAGTCGCGGCATATCTCGATCCCTGCGGAGGATCACCCCTTCTAAGTGAAGATCTCTGACCGGAGGATGAGGAGGTTCGTCCATCCCGAAGGTTACCCTGAGTAGGCGGGGGCGAAGCTCCACCCCTTACATTAGGATCATCCCGGGGAGATCGATGAGGACTTGACGGAGGAGTCTGATAAGGGATCCGCGGATGGTCAGACATGTCTACGGGCACAAACACGAACAGAACTCAAATCGAGGCGAGAAGATCAAAATCGAGAAAATCTCAAGAACAGTAGTACAAAAGAAGAAAACCCTAAATTGCATCTAACAGTTCATCTAACAGTTACCTAAACTCTCAGATCATTATTCGAACTCAAGAGAAGAAATAAAATCTAAACATGACCAATGGAGCACCCAACTCAGTAGTGTCGACTCTCAATACCCAGGATACATTAAAATTTAAAACTCATCATCAAATCACTACCGTAAGATCAGAAACTTGACAAGCTTAAGCAAGGAGATTAAACGGAATAGAAGGTCATACCTGAATCACGAAGAATCAAGCAACAAGTGACAACACAGCAGCAGCAGCCACGATAACCACAAGAGATAAAGAAAGAAGCAGCAGCAGAAGAACGAAGAAGCGATGGCGTCAGAAGAAGTTAAGAAGATGAAGACAAGAACAAAGAATAAAACAGAGAATGTGAATTAAAGTCACATTCTCTCACTCCTCTTTATATAGAACCAGAAGGAACCGTCCACTACCCAAAGGGCAGTTATGGCCTGACGTGGGAAACGTGCACAATAAATGCAGGTAGCACCTTTTTAGGAGAAGTTATGAGGGAGATAAAAAACGTACCACACGGTTCTTCTTCCAACAAAAGCCAAACGCCCAGTCGCAAGAAGAGGGGCAAATTGTAAGTACACTAATTTATCTCCTTTGCCACGTGCGCTAACGGGGTCCACGTGGATGACATCACTCACAGGATGACACATAGGGGCATCCGTGGCACTCAGACTACGTGCCATCTGTCAAAACCAACGGTCAGAAGCGAAGGAGCACCCGAGATAGGTAGTCCCGCGTAGCACCAAGGGATGGCTTTAACCCATCACGAGGCAAGGTATGATCAACGGTCAGAGGTAGTCTAACTGACACAGACGTGACAAGAGGACTGACACCACTCGGTGCGTGACTGGACCGCCTTCAACCACCCGCATTTAATGCGGCTCGAGAACACGTGTCGGACGACCAACTAAGAAACGAGGGTTGACATAGAAGTCCGCCGGACCCACAGTAGAAGCCAGGATGCAGTAGAAGCCGCGGATACGGTACAAGCCGCGGGATAATATAGAAGTCCGCGGACCATGCACAGAGTACGAGAAGATAAGATCTCAGCAACTCATTGTCAGTGGACCCACCCACTCTAACTATAAATATGTATACCCCCTCCACTGAGAGGGGGATCGAAAGAAAAAGGAGGAAAGAGAGAGAATAGAGAGAAGTAAGTGAGTTTTAGCTCATATAGGCGATGATCACAAGATCTTGTGATCACCTCTGTAACCATTTATTTTATAGTGAATCTCCTCAGACCCGTGGACGTAGGCCTTAGTGCCGAACCACGTACATCGTTGTCTCTTTTACCTTTTGCACCGATAGTTTCATTTATATATTCGTATTCCAGATCTATCTGGATCCCTGGAGATGATAATGAGATCATGACAAACTAGAGGGGTTTGGAATCTATGAATTATCATCTACCTATGCTTGTTCCATACTTCTCACACCACAGTGCACGTATTCAACTTTTATATAGATTGTTTGTGATCATGTGGAAGCGAAACCCGACTCTCGTGTTCACAATTGATGTTCTACTCTGCTGACTACAAAATTAAGATATCTAGAGAGTAGAGACTCTAGAGCGACAAAGATAGGTTTACTGTAGGGAAAACCCGACAAAGATCCCGCAAGAAACAAACGCATGGGACCCATTGATGATCTCAATGCTTGAGGGCAGTTGCAGACCGTCCGATTCCTTGTCGGGAGTTTTTGGGGTAAGCGTAGCACTACTCTAGACGGCTGTGTCGGCTCGTTTGAATGAATATTAAAGATAAAGTCAATTGTATCAGTTGACTACTCACTGAGGCAACTGAATTAGACCGTAAAATACACTTTTAAAGTGCGGTTAATGGGTCATACGCAACCTGGAGTGGAAAAACTGTCTTTTCACCTGAAATTGACCAAAAAGTTCTGGATGAATTTCTACTACGTTTTTCCTTCCAATTTCTTTGCAATTGGACGATCAAAAGCTCTCAATTATTTGCAAGCGTAAAAAAGACTGTATTAAATTGGGGATCTTTATCACTAGCCCGATTTTTTATTTTTGTATATTAGGAACCCTCCAATAAGATCTTATATATAAGGAGCCCATAATTTAGTAATAACAATAATCGATTACAAAAATAACCTTTTAAGTTTTACATACGAGATCAAAAAAGAAATTATGATAAATCTTAATACCGAAAAAAAATCCCCAAATTACTCTTTTAAAGAATATCCTTAACAAACTCGTGAAATTAATTTGAATTTTTCATAAAACGAAATAAAGACTAATCCCTAAAAAAGTTCCCCTAATTAACAAATACTCCCTCAAATAACGCTCCAATAACTCCATTAGATTAGGAAAAAACTCCTTAGACATTTCCGGTTAAAGTGAAAACTCCTGCTTTCACGGATTTCTAAAACTCCGGAATCGAAAACCGAAAAGTACCCAGGTGAAAATTTATAAATTGACAAGATTAGTGAAAATTCCACTTTCCAAGTAAAATAAATTGTGAAAATTTTAATTCTCACAAGTTAAAACGCATATGAAAATTTCAATTTTCACAAGTATACTATTAGTGATAATTGCAATTTTTTAACTTTTCATTATTGTAAGTTTGTAACCTGTGAAATTAATTATTATCACCGGTTAGGATAATTGTGATTATCATTAGTATAATAGCGTTTTTCGTTAAACACAAAAGATTCTTTGTGTCAATCACGTTAGAAAAACTGTAACTAAATATTTTCCTGTTTTAATAGACATGGAGTTTATGAAAAGAGAATTTTGAAAAGAATAGAAGATTTGTAATTAAGAAGAAAAACGAAAATATGATGGAGAGAAGTTGTATTTTTTATTTTAATTTTTTCAAAGTAAAAAGTAAAAACTCAAGCATTTAAGGAGTTTGTAAGGCGTTGAAGTGTTTGAATGAAGATGGTTCGAGAAGGAAGTATTATCAGGTAGCTTTGGTGGTTGAATTTTGAGTACAATCAAACAACAGCATAATGTCCGGAGAATAACCAGAGTACATACAAGTGATATTATGTTTAATTTAATATGGATCTTCTTTGGGAGAAATGTTCCGAATTTCTCATGTGTACAGGACTAGTTATTTACGCAGGTTCGGAAAAGATGGTTTAGTGTTGTGATTGTTCATCAGCGCCTATTGCCATTCCTGATTATACTCTTTCTTGCGGATCATAACCATAATTGCCGGAATTATGAATAATTGGTAAAAAATTTCTATTGATAACTATAATTACCGGAATTATATTTCTGGAAATATTTCCGGAGATGATGGAAAGTAAATATTGGTATATTGTTTATGAGAAGATATATTTCCGGAGATATTTATGGAACAAATTGACCGTAAAAATTGGATAATTTTTTATAAATTAATTTAGTCAAATTGAATTAGCCGTAAAAACTGGATTACTATTTTCTAAAATAAAAAGGTTAATTTAGTCCTATACAAAATGTGGAAATTTAAATCTTATCCAAAACTACTAATCTTAACCGTAGATCTGGTATTTCGGGCTATACATATTTACCATCTTATTGATGGGTTTCTAAAAGAGAGAGGAACCAAACTTGGGTTCCTCAGAAATTTCCACGTATTAAATTTGTCTGGCAAAAAAAACACAAAATTGGTTAAAAAGATCAAAATTAATAATTTTTTGGGTGAAAAAGATATTTAGATTTTGATACTGTTTAAATGGACAAAAATATAAAAATATCCAGGATGTATTCATCCTACCCATTTTTAAATTCTTTTTCTTATTTTTAATTTACATCAGGATGCATCCAGTTTCATCCGCGCTATTTTTTTAGTTTAAGCCAGGATGAATCCAGTTTCATCCTTGTTATGTTTTTTTGTGCATTTCACCCATAATAATTTTTACTCATCCATTAAAATCATGTTTTAAAAATATTTGGGCAATTGACCCATTTTCTGCAAAAAACATACTCCCTCCGTTACTTTTTAATAGGCCAGTTTCTATAAATAAATGTTACAAAAAAAATAGGCCGGTTTCCCAATTGGGAAAGTCAAATGTTACTTTAATTTTTTGGGACCACTTTTCTTTTAACTTCTTTTGATGACAAGTGTTATGTGGACCATTTCAATTACTTCTTTGGCTGACAAGTGTCATGGGGACCATCTCACTTCACTTCTTTTATTGACAAGTGTCTAGAGGACCACTTTCAATGATTAATTCTCATAATTTCCTTAATTTTCTCAAAAAATAAAACTGGCCTATTAAAAAGTAACGGAGGGAGTAATAATAACTAGTGTATTTTCTTTTCTAAAACGAAGAAACTGATTTATATTTTTATCAAACTCGATTGATTAGATAGAATTTTTGAAAAATACTAGTCATTAACAAACGCAATACATTTTAGTCACCATATAAAAGACTTCCTTTCAGTCGACCAACAATACACTTATGAAGATACCTTCGTTACTAACTTAATAATAACCACTTAATATTTTATATCTTCGAGTACAAGAACGGTTCGTTTTTTATATAAAACTTGCCAGTAGGAAGTTTCTCAGGTGGTAGTAAAACAATTTGTGCAGCCATTTCCGCAGCTGAATCCGCCGAGTGATTTCCTTTTCCAGCGGTCATGTCTGTCTGAGTAAACCCGGGGCATAAACAATTGACACTTAATCCTAATCCTTCATAACGTTTAGCCAAAACTCGAGAGTACGCATTCAATCCTACTTTCGAGACTGCGTAATCTGTCCATACCTTTGGCCATCCTTCTCCTTCCCAAGTACCAGCAGTAACATCTTCAAGAAATCGATTGACAACAAAATCTATACGTTTTTCGCATAATCTGTCTTCATCTTCTAATAACTCCCTTACAACAGGATTCCTCACCTTCTGCATTTGAGAAAGTAAACAATATAATTTGCGACTAGTTTTACATCAGATATAAAAACTCAACGACATGCGACCTAGGAATGCATCATGGATGAGGAAGTCTTAACCAGAGATTTTTCTTTTTATTTTTGATCGGTAAAAAATTTAGTTCTGGCGGGTTTGGAACTCAGATAACGAGTATCATCACTCATTGAATTTACCACCGTACTATAGTGAGACCAGCCTTAACCAGGGAATTAGTCGGTGTTCTAAGAGGTCTTGATAAAACGCACCTCAAAGAAAAATGGCATAAGAATAAAGATGTGGGACCCGCACAAACAATGTGCCAGGTAAAGGGGACCCATCAAAGTGTCCCAAAATATGCAACATTGAATAATTGAACTAGTTGTCTAAAGTTGTACTAGGTTAGTTGTTCCACTTACGTTCAATAAGCCAAGACGCGAGCTAACATTCAAAATCCTGCTTACGGATTCGGATCGGCGGAAAAGTGGTAGCAGAGCTTCGGTTAACAACTTCGGTCCATAGTAGTTTGTCCTGATGGTGGTTACGGCGTGTTGCACCGAGTTCTCGTTGATCTCGTTGAACGATACAGCAGCATTATTCACCTAAAACGTATACACGAAGATAAGTATATACAAAATAAGCTCTTTGTAGATATTTTCTGAATTCAATAATAAATGTCCAAAAGTTTCAATCCAAACACTTAACAATTTCTGAGAAAAAGTTCTTATAAATATGTGCAAGTGGAGTCACATCTTCTGCGCACAATAAATACAAAGATAATGTTTGTAGACTCTAGAGTTTGTTTCTATCAGTTAATTCATTTCTGAAATGAAAGATAACCAAAATTTTCCTTTCCTTTTTGATCGATAAAGCTTTATCGAAAAATATATATATTGATAAGAAAAGCAGAAATGAAGTAATATAAAAGCCAAATTCAATGTAAAGTTTACATCAATAATATCATATATTGGACCACTTGACATGATTGAGTGTTGTGTTCTGCATCTAACATGGCCAACGCAACCAACCCGGCCATGATCCATTCCTTTGACAATTATTGGAGTTTTGATTAGTCTGAAAGCACTTTGTAACATGGAACCGGATAATTGTATCAACTGACAATCATGTGGTCTCCCATAATTATGATTTAGTATCTGATAGTCAATTTTCTTAACATCTAGATATCATGAAACAAAAACACTGACAACGACCACCTAAAAAAATAATGGATGCAGTGATGGTAGGGTTAATAAACTGAGATTTGTGATGTTACTTACAAGAATATCAAGACCTCCAAATGCTTGTTTCAACCATGAAACCAGTTCATTGATGCAAGCAGTGTCCATGACATCTAATCGGAAGAATCGAACGTTATTGAGGCCTTGAGATTTGAGTGATTCAATTGCTTCTTGACCTTTAGAATCATCTCTACAAGTGAGGACTACAGTCAATCCAAGCTCGGCGAGTTTCTTAACTAGAGAGAATCCGATCCCTCTGTTTCCTCCGGTCACGACAGCCACGGTGTTCTCCGACCACCACCTGCACGTACAACATCCGCAAGATTATCAATATCACATCTCCAAACATTTACAATAACATACATAGATAGATACAAATGGAGAATCAGAGATCGATCAAGAAGAGATAGAGAAGTATTACCTAGTTAAGGAAGCAGAGGGCTGGTTAACTTCTTTTAATGCCATTGAAAGAGATGATACAAGTTGAGAGACAGAGGAGAACTATATATATATATGGATAAATATAGATATATAGAAAGATGGTATAGAGGAAGATCACCAAGCTAATGAGGAAGAAGAGTCTAGAGGGCAGCTTTAATGCCGATGAATGAAGTGAACACACAAGTTGACAAGATATAGAATAAGAGTGACGATTGAAATCAAATAAAATATATAAAACTTGTGCACATTTTTCAAACTAACTAAATATATACATATATGATTCACTTTTACTCAAGTATATTTGGATGGGTGACGACTAAGTCGAGAGTCTTGATTTGATTTTTAGGTTTTGGATAATTTATTGTACCATGGGTTGAATTATTTTGATAAGACCCATAAAATCAAATCAATATAGTTGAATATCATTTTTCAAATGAACGAGGATCACCACCATTAATTAAGGCACTAAGAGAGATCGGTTTTAATTCTTAAAGCAACATAACATTTACACGCAATATGCTGGTATTAATGTTAGATAAATCGTTGCTATTATAGTTTTAGTGGGAGTTTCGTACAAGTCTTAAATCTCAAACCATATTTTTTTTAAGAGGAACCAAAACACTTATGGTCGAGCAATTCTATAAGTAATTAGATCCTAGCAATCTGGAGCTGAGCCAGAGTGGAGAGCTAACATCTCGAAAAATATTAAATTTTTTTGTGGAGAAGAAAGATTACATCTATTACATTCTAGAAGCAATCAAAATTAGTAAAAAAAAAAAAAAAAGCTGATCAAAAAAAAAAATCACATTCTAAAAGCAACCTACTAGCAACTCAGAGGATTAAACCTTCTAAAGGGATTAGACAGGGTGATCCACTATCACCCTTTCTTTTCTTGTTAGTAGTGGAGGTGCTTTCTTTTTTCTTCGATGCAAGAATTGATGGGAAGTGATCGGGTTTTCAAGTTTGTGAGGGTGGAATTGTGGTGTCTCATCTTGATTCATGGACGATACAATTATTTTTCTTGATGCGTCTAAGTTGGAGGTAAGGAGACTTTTAATTATTTTGTTAATGTTTGAAGTTTTTTGGTTTGAAGCTAAATCTAGACAAGAGCTCGATGACAAGTATGGAGCGGATGATTTGATTCATGATTTGGCTATGGGCTAGGTTGTAAGGTTGATCCTTTGCCGATTACTTACTTGGGTCTGGCGTCCAATTGGAGCTAGTAAAAGGAGTGCGAGAAATTTGGGAGGTGGTAATTGAAAGAATGAAGAAAAACTAGCACCATGGAAGAGGAAATTCTTGAATAAAGCGGGTAGGGTTACTTTAATAAAAAGCTCACTTGAAAGTATAATTTGTTTACTTCTTATCGATTTACTACATGCCCTCTTTGCGGTGGAAAAGAAGTTAACAACAATAATGAGGAAGTTTTTATGGGGAGAGGATGATGTTAGGAGGAAGATGACATGGGTATCTTGGAAGCAGGGCCGTCTTTGGCATAGGGCGAAACGGTCGACCGCACTAGGCCCAATATTTCGAGGGGCCCAAATATGTTTTCACAACCCTGTATATATATCCAAGTTAGATATCTTTCCTAAACGTGTGTCATGTGGTCGTGAAAAATAAAGAGGAAGAACAACTCATAACTTCCTCTCGATTATTGAGGTTTCAGGTACGTCTTTTTCAATTTGTTCTTTCCTATTAATTGAATAGTTGATGCTACCTTTTACATTAAATATGGATTTAGTTGAAGTATTTGTTCATTGACCCTCAAAAATGTGTTGTGTAGTTGCGAGAAATCTCATAACCACACCCTTAGTATAATCTAAAGATCAATCTAAGAAATCATCATAAGAATCTCAAGAACTTGTATTAAATTTTTCATTCAAAGTACAAAGTAATATGAAAATCCTAATTTGGGAAGTACATGATATTTCTCTCTCCTAATATCTTGTCCAACACTCTAAAAAGATCTCTCTCCCTTACAAAGACGCTCGGCTACTTATATAGGAGTTTACATAGTGGAGGCTGACTAATAAAGCCCTTATTTCGGATCGACGTGCGTCAATGTCGCATCGGTGTAACAACATTGCCCACGGTTTCTTTAATGCCGCATAGATCTTCACACTTTACTCGTGATTAAGTGACGTCGTCACGGTTCGTCATTCTAGGTATGTCATACGCGGTCTTGTTCGCCTAACGTTTATTGAGCTACTTCGCATACAATATGAGTGTGCGGTATTTTGTACCCACATGTTGAAAATTCAGAAACAATCAATTCTGTTTTGGGTGGGGTAGTTTTAAGAAATCAGACATGATTATATCTATTTGAGAATTCTTAAACTTAGAATAAAACATGAAAGGTGTTGATCTGTCTCTTAGATTTGTATTTTCATTAAGATTGTTAAACATGATCACACTTGCGTGCATGTTTCAAAGGTTGTTTGTATTTTGTGGTGTCTATTGCATGTTTGTGTTGTTTAAAGCTGTGCGCAGTGTGAATCTTTTCAAAATGCCTATTGCATGTTTGTGGTCAGATATTGAAGGAGAGAAAGAGAAAAGAAATATTTGTTGGCTCTCTAGGAGGAGGGCTTGATAAGTTTATTATTAAGAAACCACGCCGTTTAGACGAAAATTCAGACGGAAATAAAATTGGTAATGTTTTCTTCGAAAGAAATGACAAACAAGAACTTGAAACCGAAGGGGTTCCCGTTGAAGGTAACATTTTCATAGAATTTGCCGTGATTATGTTTTTTTCAAGAGACATTTTAGTAGAAAATAGTCCGTTAAGAGATCCTATGTTGGAAAATGGTCCCAAAGACAGGTTTCCTTGACATTTATCTTCAACACATCTACCTAATGGTGAGAAAGAAGATACGAAGTGGTTAGCTTATTCAAAGGAGTTGGACAACGTTTTTTGCATTAATAGATTGTTCAATCTATCATCATTTCTTCATTTATAATTATGTTTTTTTCCCATATGTATAAGAAAGAAGGCCCTTTTCTGAGTGCTCGCCCCGAGCCTCTGAATTGATAGAGACGGCACTGCTTGGAAGAAATCCGCAAAACCAAAAAGAAAAGGAGGACTAGGGATAAGGAGTTTAAGGATTATAAATAGATCTTTACTGGCGAAATGGTTTGGCAGATATGCGAAGGAAAAATCAGCGTTGTGGAGGAAGATAGTGTGTGAAAAATCTAGAGCAGATGAAACTCATTTGGTACCGTTACAAGTTAAGGAAACAAGTGGGAGGAGTATGTGGTTTGAAATTCTAAAGGCTAGCGATGACTTTTATGATTCTGTTTCAATCCAGGTGAAGAATGGAACAAGTATTCGCTTTTGGCTTGATTGTTGGCTAGAAAGAAGGCCTTTGAGAGATAAATATCCAAGACTTTATAAGCTCAGCAGATTTAAGTCTGTGACTGTTGCAGGCATGAAGGATGTGACTTGGAAGTTTGATTTCGCAAGAGTTCTTAACCCAGCAGAGAGCATTGACTTGCTAGAGATTAAGCATGACACGAGAAACGTGCATGGCGCAAGGGAAGAGTGACGAAATAAGCGGGGAATGGACTGCCAAAGGTATCTATATGCACATTACCAATGTTGATGCGGACTGGGAGTATTACAGGGTTGTTCGGAGTAAGTATGTTCCTCCAAAAGTTGTTCGTCATCTGGGCTTCTATGCACGACTCGATTCCAACGAGAAGCATGTTGCAGGCGAGGAGGGTGGAGAGTGAGTTCAAATTTATGTCTTCTTTGTAATCTTGAAAGTGGAGACACAAGATCATCTCTTCATTGATTGCAACCGGGTTAAGTACTACGGGATTTTTTCATCAATTCGTTGAGAGTTCAGTGGGTCGTGCCAAGAGATTTTAAGAGCATGATGATGAGCTGGAGAGTTGAAAAGGTTTCTCCTAGAATCAAATTAGTCGGGCATTTACTTCCATATGCAATCCTTTGGGAATTATGGTTGGAAAGAAATAGGAGAAACCATGGAGGAAGGCCGAAACACAAAGATGAACTGGTGTATGCAATTAAGATGGACATTTGCTTGTGGAGTTCTCCTACAGATATTTTCAAGGACTTTACGATGAATCAAATTATTCATCAATGGGATCAAATTTCGCATATGTAATTTGAGGTTTTTTGTTTTTCTTTTGGGAAGAGATTTCTTAATCTCTTTTGTACATAACCCTGTATATAACTTTTCTTTTTAATATAGGGAACATTATTTAAATACCCCTACTATGAGACCCCCTGCAAAAATACCCTTATGAACTTTATAAATACCCCTAAGCCTAATACATTACTAAAATACCCTCATTTATATAGTGTATATACAAAACCACTAACCACTATTTAAAAAAAAAAAAAAAAAAAAAAACTACATCTACATTCACCGCCAACCACCACTGCCGCCAACCACCACCACCGCCGCCAACCACCACCACCGACGACCACCACCGCCAACCACCATCACCGACGCCAACCACCATCGCCGCCAACCACCGCCGCCGACGACCACCACCGCCAACCACCATCACCGCCGCCAACCACCGTCGCCGCCAAACCACCACCGCCGCCGACCACCACCGCCAACCACCACTACCATGTGGAGTCAACTTGCTGAAGTTGTGTCCATATAGGAGGAAACTAGCTCAAGTTGTCTCCAATAAATAATGTCCATATCGGAGGCAACTAGTTCAAGTTGTCTCCAAAAGTGGAGGCAACTAGCTTAAGTTGTCTCCAATAAATAGCGTATAGGAACAAGTTGCAAAACAAAATGGAGGCAACTAGCTCAAGTTGTCTCCGAATCTGAGGCAATTAGCTCAAGTTGTCTTCAAAAGTGAAGGCAACTAGCACAAAGTTGTCTTCAAAAGTGAAAGCAACTTGCACAAGTTGTCTTCATATATGGAGGCAACTATCACAAGTTTCCTCCAAAAAATAAAAACTGTACACAAATGAGTGAACCTAGTGTGAGTCGAACACACATCTTCAGACATATAGTCAGTTGTGTTACCATTACACCACAGATTCGTCAATACAAAGTAACATATTAAAACACATACCACTACCTCCTACTACAACAACATCAATCACCAGCTCCATACAGCACCACAGGACACAACATAGCTCGGCTCCTTCCATGTCTCATCGCTGACTCCACCCTGCAGCTTCAATAGTAACCACAAGAACCAACATCTAAACTCATTTTAGTCAACTCTTCTATTGCAATTCTATAGCTTCATAACCAACCCATTTAATCACCTATAGAACTATCTCTCAGCACCCTTCATCTGTATCAGCTCACAACATCACAAAAATCTTAGCTGAACACCCAGATTTCTCAAATGTCAATCACTAACTAACAAAAACACATCTAGCACAAGAAATTAATAGTCGTCAAACAATCATAGTATGTAATGTTGATAACATAGGAATGTCATAACTATTATCAAAACATCCATCACTTTTCGCTCTTAAAAATGTCTTTTCTTTTCACATCCTTCTTGATTATTTTGGTGCTAAAAAACTCAATCAGATTCTATTACCACATGAACCACACACCAATACCATATTTGCAATATCACCATTTTGTTAGTGCCAGAACCACACACCACACACCAATACCATATCTGCAATATCACCATTTTGTTAGCACCTAAACCACACACCAATACTACATCTGAAATATCAATTCAAGGCTGGTTTCAGTCTCATCATTTCTGGTAAGACACCACCACCTCTCACTGCAGCAGCATCAATCATAAGTTCAACACCATCTGGGACTGAAGCACCACCACTTTCCCCCACTGCAGAAGCAACCTAACATTAAATCTGCTTCATCTCAATCATCATGCAACCACAGCAGTACAATAGCATCACCACAATGAGTTCATCCTCATTCCTTGTAAGCTCTAAAAATCATCTAAATTAGTACCTCATTTCAGCTTATTCTCCATCATCTGCATCAATTGAGTCCAAAACCACTGAACCCCCAACAACAACTTCATCTCAAAAGCCAACAACAACTCAATCTCGTATGTTGTCATTAACTCAACCCATTACAGATTGTAATGGCACTTATATCTCACTAGAACATACAAAACTCTACGAATCTTCAAATCGAAATCACCAAATCAAAAAGAATTTGGGAACAGGATTAATTATCAAATTCTGCTGCTGCTGTTGGTAATCGATGATTTCAATCGAACCACTAAATCACTCAAAATATCTCTCTCGAATCGCACTGGAAAAGAAAAAGAAAAAAAAAGGAATTCATACCTGAACCGACTATCGATTGGGGTTTGAAAAACGAATCCAGTACAATTTAGTTGAAAAATGAAATCGAAATGAACCGATCAATTACCTGAAATTACATTTCTCATGCTCGAGACTCAAGATTAGGATTTGGAGGTTAGTTCCTCGTTAATTCATCTTTAGATTTAAGTTTTACAGTTGAATCAAGTAAAAATAGATCTAAATCGATTGTTTAAAAGGTGGTGGTGGTGTTGCTGGCGGTGAATTTTGGTCGAAATACTAGAGATGGTGCTGGAATTGTTGATAAAATCGGTTGATGTGGTGGAGGAATTAGAGATGATCTTGAAGTGGAGGTGGCGGCGACGATAAATTTGGTGGTGGTGGAGTTCGATAGTTCTCTCCCAGTTTTCTCTTTCCGATTGAAACTAAAAACCAGTTTCTGATAGAGGGTAATATTGGAACATTTTTATTTTCAGGTTTCTTTTTTTTTAAGGGAGGTATATATATAATGGATAAGGGTATTTTTGCATGATCCATGGATAGTAGGGGCATAAATAACATTCCCACTTTAATATATCCTTTTTTCCTTAAAAAAAAAAAAAAACCTGATTATTTTTTTTATTTTATTTTTTTTGAAACTAGGGATAGGCCCGTCTTGCTCCCTGGCAGCTGAAGTTGAACAACAGATTTCTACTATCAAATTAGTATAATTATTATTTAGAAAATGATCAACCTCTTTCGTTAACACAAAATTGGTCAAAAAGACCAAAATCAACAATTCCTGGGTGAAAAAGACACTTAGGTTTTGATATTGTTTAAATAGCCAAAAATTAAAAAGATATTGTTCAAATGGACAAAAATTTAAAAATAGGCGGGATGTAGGTTTAAATCCTGTCCATTTTCAAATATTTTTTTCTTATTTTTATTTTACAGGATGCATCCAGGTTTCATCCTTACTATCTTTTAAGTATAAGCGGGATGAATCCAGTTTCATCCTTGCTATTTTTTTTTTTTTTGGCTATTTCACCAGTACTTTTTTTACTTGTCCATTTGAACCGTGTTTTAAATTTTTTGGACAAATGACCCATTTTTCTCTTTCGTTAAACAATGGCATATTGTATCAGTGGCACATGTACTTGACTACTTTCAATGTTCCCCGTCAATAATTATAATCTTATAATTCATCTAATCTTGAGTTATTAAATATAATAGGACATCATTCCACCACAAATGGTATAGAAACGCTTCATTATTATGATGAAAAAATTGAGTTATACTATCCATGTATGAACATGGCATTATGTCTGAATGTGGGGAAAATTGAGAAACTCTCTTCCAATAAATTTTCAAAGGAGAAAATGTAGAATTCACCCGATCGATCGATGTAGAAAAACTTATAACTAGAGGGAAAATAAATTGATCTTGTAATAATACATGGTACTTAAAGACGACCCATGGACAATTTTGTCACATGGAGCAGATAAAATATGTTGGACCAAATAAGGTACTAGAAACCCTTTAATAACCTGGCGAGATTGGGGTATACTCAAACTAATTGGGTTATACCCAATGAGACAAAATAGAGTCATTTTGAAGTAAAAGAGGTCACCCCTTAACCAAATATTTTCAAAATGGCAAAATTGCCCTCGTTTAATTAACCCTAAAATTTTGATTAGATTAATTAATTAAGTTTAAATTGATTGAATAGATTAAAACTTATGAATTTTAAGTTATGAAATTTTATTTTTGATTGAACTTTTGTGGGATGATTTTTGATGATTTTTTTTTTTTTGAGAATATCTCTTGCAACGAAAATGAAGCACACAACCAAAATACTTCTAAAAAGGGGATTGTGAATTCGTTATATGAAATCATACTCAAAATCAAAGAATAAATCAACACTTTTAGTTCTGAAAATATGAAAAGTCGACTAATGAAGATCATGCCGGCCAAAAGTGGCCGACAAGATCTTCATCGTCGACCTCGCCGGCAAAAAGTGGCCGGCAAGGTCTTCATCGTCGACCTCGCCCAGGCCAAAAGTGGCCTAAGCATGATCTTCATCGTCGACCTTGCCGACTTTTGTTTTTTGATATACGGAGATGACATAAAAATTTTATTGGCCGGCAAGGTATTCAAAAAATACCCTTAGGTTGTTTTTGGCCAAGCAAGGTATTCAAAAAATACCCTTGCTGTATTGGTAGGCAAGGTTGAAAAATACCCCGCTTAGCCGTTGAAATTTTTCGCTACGCCATGGCTATTATGAAAAGTCGGCAAGATATGCATGTTACGACCTTTAGGCCAAAACACAGAAATCATAATTTTCGATTTCTAACCTAATATAACAATCAAATCACACAACACAATGATGGGTTTGAGTTTAAACATCATTTATAGTCTTCTTTTCATTTGTTAGAGTCAACAATTTTTTTGGAAAATCAAAGTTGAAGATTTTTATATGGGTTTGGTTGATGGAAGATGAAGATGAAGAAGATTAAGAGTTGGTTAGTTTTTTAATTTTATGGTTAATGAAATTAAGAAATAATTTATTTTTAAAATTTAATTAGTTCAAGGGTATTAAAGTACAATCACACTTTTTAATAATGACACACCATGTCCCCTTCTCATTGAAAGTTTGGGTATACCCCAATCTCGCCGGGTTTAATAAGTGGCTTTCAAAAGCAGAAGAAAGAATATATAAAAGTTTCACGAGTGTGATTTGAACAGAACACATACTGCAAGTATTTCTCCACTAATTAATCAGCTAATTGCGCATGTTTAATTAACTAATCTCTAATTAATTAGAAAACTGTGTTCGTTTAGCGGCTGTTGTACGATCCCAATCGCTTAGGACGGTGGTGGTTTGCATTTAGTACCTGACCACAAATTGATTATGCAATGTGATTGGCGATGATCGATGTTTTCTAGTTTTAAATAATCGAGCCATGCGTTAAACAAGTTAATGTAATAGATTAAGAAATGGTTTTTTGTACCTTGTCTGCCCAATTAGGCCGGTAATTAACTAGTGTTTATACTGGTCGGCATGTTTCATGTTTGGCATATAACCATGCTTAAAAGCTAAAAGGTATTTTATCTAGCAATACTAATATATATATTTTCTTTTCCTCGGTTTTCAGAATCAAGAATTCCTGGATATTCTTCTTAATAGTCGTTGTTGAGTATTGGTATCCATATATGGTTTTGAGTATGAAACCAACAATTCTAAAGACCCGTTGGTTACATCATGAACTGGCACAAGAAAACATTTTGACTGGTGAGAAGAGGATGAAATTGTGGACGTATGATGTACAGAGTACACTCCTTTCTGTGGAACTGTTGGTGGGATAACGCAAACAAGCACTACAGAACTGTTTATAAGAAAACAAAACAAGATTTAATAATACAACACTTGGTTTAAAAATAATGTCAGGATAATACACATTTCATTTTAATTTATTTTATTTAACATTTTGGAATGTCTGCAGATACAGAAAGAAGGAAAGGAAGTGAAACTCATTTAGATGGCCAAGTTTTTCATGGCTCAGGTTGCATGTTTTCGCATTCTTCTCTGACTGATTCGAAGAGAACAGAAGAGAGATATCTCTCGCCACAACTCGGAAACAAAACCTGCAATGTCCGGACATGATATTAGATAACAAGATAATTGATTAAAAAAAAAAATAATCACAGATTAATGTCATGCCTGAAAGACTGATATCAATGTGGTACAAAGTAAGATGCACACTTTTGGTATTGCTGTTGTCAGGACGCAACGATTCTAGAAATTAGTCCTAAACAGATCTTTTGATGAAAGTCAAGATACTAAGTATTGCAAGAGTATTCACATCGAGGGAAAAAAAAAGACCAATTCACATCTTTATGTTTATTCGAATCTATTTAAGTCCTGAACTTTTAACAATTTAACCGGATAAACATTTTGTGGAACAAAGGCTTTTCACATGATAAGACTTTTAAAGCCATGCAAAAGGTTCAAAACTTCAATTTAGAATCATAATGTTTGTTTTTTCAACCACTTAAGCTTATGCAGGACTGTAAGTCAAGACGCAAAAGGTCTCCCATTGGCTGATTCGGCTTAATAGTACAAATTTTCTCTTTGTGTTTACCATTCGTACGGTTTTATGAATGAGACTTGGTTCTTATAGAGTCTTAACCACCATATTCAAAACCCAAGGAAGGAAAAGAGTGAAGGTCCTTACCGCAATAAGCTTTCCTGCATTCTCAGGTCTCTTTGCAACTTTGACGGCAGCTGCTGCAGCAGCACCAGAAGAAATTCCTACCTGCGTACGACATTGAAATAGAAGCATTCAGGTATAGCAGTTTCTGCATAAAATTGGCTTTGCATGTATCAAGGATCCTCCACAGAAATTTGTTCCTCGACATTCAAGAACGGCCACTTTTACCACTTTATCCTCATCCATGTTTCAAAAGAAGGGTCCATAATTGCCCCTAGATATAGGTGAATATGTCTACTTATTCGCCAAATGACAATGTATTGCTTCTCAAATGTCAATGAGTTTTTAATCTTACTCCAACTATAACAAGTAAAAACAATTCCATCGTACTTCAAGGAGCTTCCTAGAATTGAAGTCCTTAACATCATCTACTTTCTCAGTTAAAGTCCTTAACATCATCTAACTCGCCAGAATTCAGTGTTTTTGCTACCCTTTTTAAGTTGACTTGCTAAACAAAGACTAAATTATAGGATTAAGCCTGGGTAAAAACACTTCAGAGCTGATCTAAAGACCTGACATGGTTAACTAAAGACTTTACTCTAGGCCTGAAATGGTTAACTGTTTCCCACATGGATTCAAGAACCCATATTCAACTAGATAATACAAAATCAAGTCTGAGACAAGAGTAAGTGTACAAACCATTAGGCCTTCTTGAAGTGCCAGCTGCTTTGCTGTTTCAATAGATTCATCACTTGATACCTGTTACATAAAGAATAAGAATTATGCAATCTCAGAAAACAAGACTGCGTGGTTTTTACAGACAGGTGAAATAATAAGCATGAGATAAGAATTGAACCTCTATGATTTCATCAACTACGCTCAGGTCTAAATTCCCAGGTATCAACCCTGCTCCAATCCCTTGAATTTTGTGCGGACCTGTATATTTGATAGAAGCATGATGGGAATATTTAAACAATATGACAATAAACAAAATTTTCAGTGAAGATGCGAAATAACCAAGAATGTCAATCAGTTGCTTACCAGGTGTTCCCCCTGAAAGTATGTTGCTTTCTGTTGGCTCGACACCAATAACCTAATACATCATGAAGTCAATTAAAGTTTCACAAAGTAACAGACTGTTCTTGAAGGAAAGTGTTGCTTTCAAAATAGTAAAGCTCATAACTGAGAAAGAAAACTTAAGGTACCTTTACGTTAGGATTTTGTTTCTTTAGGTACCGACCAACCCCAGAAATAGTTCCACCGGTACCAATTCCTGCAACAAAGATATCCACTTTGCCTCTTGTATCTTCCCAAATCTCAGGACCAGTAGTCTCGAAGTGAATCTATATGCCCCACATTACATAAACTTAGGCAATATGAAACAATTCCTCTTTATATAACAATTAAAAGACCACTAAAGTTAACTAGAAAATCTCATAACCCAGAACGTTATTATATTTTAATGGTCCAAAGTGCTAGCCCATCCCACCATGAGACAGCACTTCACAACGGCAAGGGTCAAACGTGAAAGATTAGTTTAAGGATTTAAGCTGATACCTTTGGATTAGCAGGGTTGTCAAATTGTTGAAGCATGTATGAATTAGGTGTCTTGTTGAAAATCTCTTCTGCTTTTTCAAGAACTCCCACCACACCCTTGGCAGGATCTGTAAGAACTAACTCTGCTCCAAATGCCTTCGGAACGATTCGTCTTTCCATACTCATAGTTGCAGGCATTGTTAAGATGAGTTTGTATCCTCTTGCAGCAGCAATAAAGGCAAGACCGATACCCGTGTTTCCACTGGTTGCTTCCACCAGGACACTCTTGAGAATGGAAATACAGAATACAAAGTTAGATACAGCAATGTAAGGTGATGAGCATATTTTGTATCGAATTTTTTTTAAAGTTGTAACTGTTACCTTTCCAGGTGTTATAAGTCCCTTTTCCTCAGCATCAACTATCATACTGTAAGCTATCCTATAAAATAATCAGAGAAGAATTATGTCAGAAAATCAAATTTCATTCGTTAATTGTCAGTCTCATAGTATGTGTAATTTACCTGTCTTTGACACTGGAACAAGGTTCCATCATCTCAATCTTGGCAGCAACACTTGCAACACAACCCTTGACAACTTTATTGAGGTAAACCATAGGTGTCTTCCCAATAAGCTGTTATACAGCAACCAACATCGACATTGGATAACCTAAATGCAAGTATATACCATATGTATCATTCATAAACGCTACAATACACAACTGAAGGCTCACTACTCAGATCGTATTCTTAAGTTATGACAGTACAGCTTGGCTTAGTCACTCAATTCAATCTAAAAGCACAAAACATAAAGCCCATGTATCCATTTCTGTTTCTCCTCAATCTCAATTCTCAACTTGACGGAATAGCAAACACGAAAGAGGAGGTGGCCTGACGTACCCTTCTAATTTTGAGAATTGGCAATTCAAAATAGGAAGGTGTTCTAATAAACCTAACTACAACACAATTTATATGGCACATCAAGTATAGATTCTATCTGGGTAGCACCGGAAGCCCCCAAATGCATACAAATCTAATAGGGAGTGAATACAATTGACCCTGGACATGTTCCATCTAAGCTCCAGTTTCTTTTGGCAAACTCAAACACACCCAATTCACAACAGTAATCAGTAAGAAGAATTAATTTGAACACTTACGAAACAGAAATTCAAGCATTAGGAATGAGCAAAACCAATAAAAATTCAAACTTTATTTCAAAATGAATACAAATAAACAAAACCCAGTTTGTAATTCGGGTTGACTTAATGATTGTGAAATGTATATACCTGAGTAACATCTTCAGCAATGTTGGAACCTTCAATTTCAGCAGATGGTTTGACTAATTGGGGTTTAGATTCAGAAGAAGAAGAAAGCCCTAATTTTGGGAAAGAAGTCAACGGGTTTGAAGAAAGGGAAGAAGCCATTGCTGTTGTTGAGTGGTTGGAGAATGGAGATTAAGAAGAGGAGACGATGAGTCTGAAACCAACAATGCTAAAGATCCATAGGTTTCATCATCATGGAGTTGAAGTGGCACAAGAAACAACATTTTTAACTGGTAGTGAAGTTGATATTAAAGAGGATGAAAATGAAATACTCCCAGATAATTCACTTTTGCCGTTTTGCGCGAGGCTGTGAGGTTAAAGTAGAAGCACTGTTACAAAGTGTTTGGATATATTCTGAGAATTTATCTTTAGCGGGTTTGGATGCGCATCCAGAGGTTACTTCTTGATTTCAATAAGTCAAAAAGTGAGAAGTCATTTTGGGTATAGAATTTTAGAACTATTTCTAAAAATCGAAAAGTAACATTTTGTGAAGAAAAATAGTTTTGCTACTGACTTCTGCTGCTTCTGGTATCCAAGCGAGAATAACCTTATACAGTTAGATGTTAGTTTGGCGATGGAATTTAAAAATAACTTTTATAGCATGTTAGTATATCACTCGAGAAGTTATTTTTCTTTTAGTAACAAAGATGTCATAAATAACTTTATGAACACAATTTCAAAAAGTCATACTTTGGGGATCACCCAAGAAGCTATTTTTGCCAGAAATTAATTTGGGTATAAAACTTTATAATAACTTTTCGAAGCAAAAAAATTCTTGCTTCTGGTATCCAAACATGCTACTATAGCTCATAAAGATACACATTCAAAAGTAGTTTTTCAACTTCTAAAAGTCAAAAAGCAAGAAGTTAGTTTGAGTTTAAGATTTCAAAACGACTTCTAAACTCATTTTTGAATGCATACCTGAACAGACTAAAGCATTCGAAAGCACTTATGCTTTTGGTATCATAACATCATCTTTAAAGTAAGAAAATTAATGACCTGTGAACCAATTTATTTTACTTCTTTCTTTTTCGAGAAGCAGAATCGCTCTTATAACCAAGCATGTTATTACTTAAGTTGAAAAGTTAAAAAAAATGCTTAACTTTTTGTGAAGCTGATTTTTAGGATTGACTTCTACTTCTAGTATTAGTGGGACCGTAACAAATAACTTTTCAGAAATGAGGTTGCAAATCAAATTTCAAAAATGACTTCTGATAATAACACAAGTGAAGTACACAACACAACTCTTTACTCAATTCAAGGTTAGATGAGTAAGAAAAAGTAAAACACGTTGTGGAATGTCTGCAGGTACAAAACGAAGAAGATAATGAAGTGGAATTAACAGAATTACTAGAATAAAATGTAAAACTCATTTAGATGATTTTCATGGCTCAGGTTGCATGCTCTCGCATTCTTCTCTAATTGACTGGAAGAGAACAGAAGAGAGATATCTCTCCCCACCACTTGGAAACACAACCTGCAACATCCGAAAATGATATATCAGATTACAAGAGAATGGGTTAAACAGACACAAAATAAAAGGTTTAATCAGAGATTAATATAATTCATGACAGATTGATACCAATGTGGTGGAAAGTAACAATAATGTATCCAACCTAATTGTCGATTATAGTAAGATCAACGTTTTGTGAGTATAAGGTTCACAATAAGATGCACAATTTTGGTGTTGCTGTTGTCAGGACATGGTGGATTCTGGAAATCAGAGTCCATGCCTAAGAGTACTGTAAGGGTTTATACATCCGAAAAAGAGATCAACTCACATCTGTAAGTTTACTTGATTGAATTTATGTGTTGAACTTTCAACCTGATAAACATTCTATGTACAAACAAAGATTTCACACAAGATGAGACCCTTAAAAATCATGAATAATATTCAAAACTTCAGATTGAGTGTGTACGACACTACAATACACTGCTCGTTTTCCGACCACTTAAGTTTATGATGACTCGTGACTGTAAGTCAAGCTAGCAAAATGTCACCATCAACTTTGTCCTACAAGTATTGGCTCTTTGTGTTTACTATGCGTGCTATTTTATGAACGGCAACCTGGCTCTTATAGAGTTTTAAAAACCATGACCAAAGCCCAAAAAGAAAAAGAACGAAGGCCCTTACCGCAATAAGCTTTCCAGCATTCTCAGGTCTCTTTGCAACTCTGATGGCAGCTGCTGCTGCAGCACCAGAAGAAATTCCAACCTGTGTAAGACATTGAATTGAAATATAAGCATTCAGGTTTTAGCAGTATCTGCATGAAAATGGCATGTATCAGAAATCCTCTACAGAAAATTTGTTACACTCCTCATTTTGAGAATGTTCATTGTTAGCGTTTTATTGTCGTGCATGCTATGTTATCAAAGGCGAGCTAGGCGCTCGCCTAGGCGCCCGAGTCGTCCAAGGGGCGCCTAGCAATAAAACGCCCCAAGGCGAAACACTATGAGCAAAAAATATAAAATATGAGCAAAAAAAATATATTATTTTTTTTCTAGGCGCCTTAGGCGAGGCGAGGCGAGGCGAAGGGCTTGGCACCTCGCCTCGCCTAGCGCCTAATACAATATAGCGTGCATGTTTCAAAATCTGTACCGATGTTTTATAAAGAATGGTCCATTAGTGTTCCTAGAAATAGGTCAATGTTTACTTATCTACTTACTGACAGTATGTTGCTTCTCAAATGTCAACGAATGTTGTATCTTACTCCAACTAAAACAAGCAAAAACTGACCCACTGTACTTCCCAGGGAGCTTCTTATAGTAATCTAATCAAAGTCATCGATATCATCTAATTTCTGTACCTTTTTCAGATCCGACATGGTTAACTGTTCCCTACATGGACTCAAGTTTCCATATTCTACTACAAAAATAAAAAATCAAATCTGAAACGACAGTAGTGTACAATACAAACCATTAGGCCTTCTTGAAGTGCCAACTGTTTCGTTGTTTCAATAGATTCATCACTTGATACCTGTTACAAAGAATAAGAAATATGAAATCTCTGAAAACAAGAGAGCATGGTTGAACTAATAAGCATGAGATAAGAATTGAACCTCTATGATTTCATCAACTATGCTCAGGTCTAAATTCCCAGGTACCAAGCCTGCTCCAATCCCTTGAATTTTGTGCGGACCTGTATATTTGATAGAAGCATGATGGGAGTATATAAACAAAATTTTAAGTGAAGATGCGAAACAACCAAGAATGTCAATCCGTTGCTTACCAGGTGTCCCCCCTGAAAGTATGTTACTTTCTGTTGGCTCGACACCAAAAACCTAATACATCATGAAGTCAATTGAAATTTCACAATAACATCCTGTTCTCAAAACAAATCTTGTTTTTAAAATAGCTAAGCTCATAACTGGGAAAACACTAGGTACCTTTATATTAGGATTTTGTTTCTTTAGGTACCGACCAACCCCAGAAATAGTTCCCCGGTACCAATTCCTGCAACAAATATATCCACTTTGCCTCTTGTATCTTCCCAGATCTCAGGACCAGTTGTCTCAAAGTGAATCTACATGCCCCACATTACAAAAACTTAGCCCATATCCAAATTTTCCTCTCTTTGAATGACAATTAGCGACCAGCTGACAACTCAAAAGTCAGCTAGATGATCTCATAACCCAGAGTGTTGTTATATTTGAATGTTCCGAAGTCCTAGCCATCTCACCATGAGGCAGAACTTCACAACAGCGAGAGTTAATTGTGAGCGATCAGTTTAAGCCGGTACCTTGGGATTAGCAGGGTTCTCAAATTGTTTAAGCAAGTACGAATTGGGCGTGATCTCTGCAATCTCTTCTGCTTTTGCAATTGATCCCAACGCACCCTTGGCAGGATCTGTGAGAACTAACTCTGCTCCAAATGCCTTCAGAAGGATTCGTCTTTCCATACTCATAGATGCAGGCATTGTTAAGATGAGTTTGTATCCTCTTACAGCAGCAATAAAGGCAAGACCGATACCCGTGTTTCCACTGGTTGTTTCCACCAGGACATTCTTGAAAATAGATAGAGAGAATGCAATGTTAGATACAGCAATATATAAGGTAATGAGCATATTTGGAACTGGAGCCATTTGTTCGAAACTTTATTTTATAAAGTGGTAACTATTACCTTTCCAGGTGTTATAAGTCCCTTCTCCTCAGCATCAGCTATCATACTGTACCCTATCCTATAAAAGAATTGGAGATGAATTATGTCAGAAAATCAAATATCATTCGCTAAGTGTCAGTCTCTTAGTATGTGTAATTTCCTTACCTGTCTTTGACACTGCAACAGGGTTCCATCATCTCAAGCTTCGCAGTAACAGTTGCAACAGAACCCTTGATGACATTATTGAGGTAAACCATAGGTGTCTTCCCAATAAGCTGTCATAGAGCAACCAACACCAACATTGGATAACCTAAATGCAAGTATATACCATATGTATCATTCATAAACGTTAAGATACACAACTGAAGGTTCAATAGTCAGATCGTATTCTTAAGTTATGACAGTATGATTTGGCTTTGTCAATTCAATCTAAAAGCACAAAACATAAAGCCCGTGTCTCCGTTTTCTGTTTCTCCCTCAATCTCAACATAATACGTGCATCTAGTTTCTCATCATCCTTCAAAATAACATTTCCAAGGTCTATAAAGGGCAATGCATAAAAAGCTTGATTTCACCTAGAGTAGCTTGTTATCAGGAGTAGCATTCTAGAAATGACGGAATAGTAAACACGAAAGAGGAGCCACCCTTCCGGTTTTGTGAATTGGTTTCGGATAAAACTAACTAGTACAATACTATTAATATGGCACATCAAGTATAGATTCTATCTGAGTGGCACCGGCTTCCCGGGAAACCCACAAAATGCATATACTAAATCTAATAGGGAGTGAATACAGTAGACCCAGGAATACATTTAAGCTCCAATTCTTTTGGCAAACAAACACACCCAATTCACAACAGTAATCAGTGATACAGAACAAATTGAACACTTCTGAAACTAAAATTCAAGTATAGGAATTTAACAAAACCCATAAAAATTAAGCTTCATTTCAAGATGAATACAAATAACAAAACCCAGTTCGGAATTTTAGATGAATTACTAAGTTTATATACCTGAGAAACATCTTCAGCAATGTGAACACCTTCAATTTCAGCAGATGGTTTGACTAATTGAGGATCAGAAGAAGAAAACCCTAATTTGGGGATTGAAGTCAATGGGTTTGAAGCCATTGTTGTTGTTCAGTGGTAGGAGATTAAAAGGAGACGATGAGTCTGAGAACAACAATCCTAAAGATCTGTAGGTTTCATCATCATGGAGTTGAAGTGGCACAAGAAATAACATTTTAACTGAAGTTGGTACTAAAGAAAGAGGAAGAAAGTGAAACACTCCCAGTCCCAAATAATTCAATTTTGTGTACTTGGGTAAAATGTAGTCAATCTCCTATCCAGGTGTCTTGGTCAAGCATTTTCTTTCGGAGGTATGTAGTCAATCTCCCACTTTTGAGTGAGATAGTGGGACAACTTTATTTCGGAGAGGTTTTCCTTAAAATGTTGAGGCCTTTTTTCAAATTTTATGGCCTTAATACATCCCGGCTTGATTGGGGTATACCCAGATTAATTGGGGTATACCCAATAAGACAAAATAGGGTCATTTTGAAGTAAAACCAAGCCACCCTTAACCTTGTATTTTCAAAATGGCAAAATTGCCCTCGTTTAATTAACACTAAAATTTGATTAGATTAACTAATTAAGTTTAAATTGATTGAATAGATTAAAACTTATGAATTTTAAGTTATGAAATTTTGTTTTTGATTGAACTTTTGTGGGATGATTTTTGATGATTTTTTTTTGAGATATCTCTTGCAACGAAAATGAAGCACACAACCGAAATACTTCTAAAAAGGAGATCGCAAATGTTTATATGAAATCATACTCAAAATCAAAGAATAAATCAACACTTTCGCTCCAAAGTATGAAAAATCGGCAAGGTCGACAAATGAAGATCATGCTCGACCAAAAGTGGCCTGGGCAAGATCTTAATCGTCGACCTCGCCAAGAAAACCGGCCGGCCAAGGTCTTCATCATCGACCTCGCCATAGCCAAAAAGTGGCCAAGCATGATCTTCATCGTCGACCTTGCCGACTTTTGTTTTTTGACATACGAGAGATGACATAAAAAATTATCGTAAACAAGGTATTCAAAAATACCCTTCCGGCCGTTTTTGGCCTAAGGTATTCAAAAAAATATCCTTCCTATTGTATTGGGCGGCAAGGTCTTCAAAAAAATACCTGCCTAAAATTTGTTGAAATTTTTTACGATCGCAGTCATGGTCGTTATGAAAAGTCGGCAAGATATGCATGTCACGACCTTACGTGGGCCGAAGACACAGAAATCATAAATTTTGATTTGTAACTTAATATAAGGTATCTGAGATTGGGTATTATTTTGTACCCAATCTCAAATCGAGTATGTACATACTCGGTTTGAGATTGGGTACAAAATATTACCCAATTTCAAAACCCGTATTATTCATTTTTTTTTTTCTGTTTTTTTATCTCATCATGTATGATTAGAGTGAATAGAGTTTTTGGGAAAACAATTTGAGCTAGGTAATACATGGCAAGCATTTTCTTCAACAAAAGAAACATCTGAGTTTTAATGGTTGATTTTGATTTTTGTTACTTTTTTTCTTTGGAGATGTGAGACTAAAACTCCAACAAGCTGAAGAAGAGGTATTGAGTACTATTTTGGCATCTGATCAAAATCCCGAGGATACGAATCTTTTGAATAAATTGGTCACAACAAGTGAAATTCATGAAATTCTGCAACAACAAAATAAAGAAATTGCTCGGCAAAAAGTAAGAGTTAGATGGCTTAAAGGGAGGCGTGCAAATACCATTTTTTTCCCATATTTGTATGAAGGTAAGGTTTGCACAAAATGCTATTACTGAACTAGAAAATGATGCTGGTGGAATTATTTCCAATCAGACGGATATAGCGGAGACATTGGTGCAACATTTTGAAGAAAAGATTAAGTTTCAAGATGTTTTTTTTTTTTTTTGGTAGAGATATTCTGTACTGTTCCTAAGGTTATAACGGACGGGGAAAATGTGATGTTGGATGCCATTCCTTCTTCTGAAGAAACCAAATGTGTTGTATTTGAGTTGGACCCAAATAGAGCTCCAGGTCCGGATGGATTTGGGGGTGGTTCTACAAATTCTCTTGGAATGTCATTGCTGGCAAGTGTGGTGCAGTCGAGGTGGAGTCCATCCACACCACATCTTCTTCGCGGATGACATTTTTTTATTTTGTAATGGTGCTAAGAGAAACGTGAGAAGGTTGATGAATGCTTTAGAAGATTATTAAAGATAATCAGGACAAATACTAGTAAGTGTTTTTAAAGGCAAATGTTTTGTAGGCGGGACTTCTGCTGCTAGAAGGTCTCAGATTGCAGATGCTTGTCAAATGACTTTGTCAGAATTTCCTGACAAGTATATAGGAGTAATGCTTACCCTTGGACGCATTAAAGCTACTCATGTATGGGGATGCGCTGAACTTCTTCAAAGAAAATTGGCTGGGTGGATGTGTAGATTGCTTTCATATCAAGATAAGATAGTATTGATTAAGTCGGTTTTGTGCATAATCCCAATATATAATGTTAGAGCATAGCTCGATTGAACCAACCAAGCGTTAGTATGTCAAGTTTGGTTGTCACATTTTAGTGTGTCTAAACTCATCTAAAGTCATTTGATTATACACTAGAGTCAACTTCGTTTAGGTTAGACTAGGAATGTTGAGACGTACAATTATTACTCCGAAGACCTGAAGAATGTGAAGAAGAAGCGAACTACAATGACAACATCATCCTTCCTCTTGAGGTTAGTAATATTGAATTGAACTGCTTCATTCCTAACGTATCTTTCAGGTCGTGCTATATTGAAAACATAACTGTGAAGATGTATATACTGTACATATCGTATAATACTCTAGTGATGTGACATGGTCATATTTGTATGATCATAGTATTAGGGAATTAGACTACGAAATATAACTCTTATCTTTTGAACTTCGTAGATATGACATCGACATAATCTTGTATATATTGTTATGATTATGTGAATGGGTTATGGTGAAGATTTCATCCTAGAAAACAATGTTTTACATTGTTTAAAGGATGTACATTCATGAACTTGTTTTATGAATCGAATGGGAAATTGTTAGGCTTATAGGTACGACTATTCATTGCAAATCTTTGGATTACCAATATGTATGAGATGGTAGAACCAATCGTAACTTTTTTATATATCTTGGTATAACTAATCACAATGCCTGACTTATGATTTGGTATGACTAGTTTTTATTAATTGGTGTAACCGATCCTAAGTAATCACCATGAGATGGTATGATCGATATTTTTAATTGGTGTGACCGATCCTAGTAATTGGTGTGACCAATCACAGAGTGTTGTGTAATCAATCCCTATAATTGGTAACCAGTCATGGTAATTGGTGTAACCGATCCTGGTAACTGGTGTGACCGATCAAAACAAATACCATGAGTATATGGTAACCGGTCCTGGTAATTGATGTAACCGGTCCTGGTAATTGATGTAACCGGTCCTGGTAACTTGTGTGACCGATCACAAGTATTTCCATATTGAAGTATAACCGGTCCTAGTGATTGGTAGAACCATTGAACCCGTGTATGTGATTTGATATTTGATCAATCACATAGTATTCTTGGAATACAGGTGAACCAATTCTAAACTTGTTTGGAAGTGTGGTATAACCGATTCTAAGAATGTAAATCCATGTAAATAAGAATAAGTATTTACAATAAAAAGATGTGAAAATACTTTGAACACAAACATTAACTCTTATCATTTATTGTTCAAAGATATTCCTTAGTACTCAAGGAGATCGTGTACCGAAATAAATTGAGAATCTTTTATAAGGTTTTTGATTTTATATGCTTTAATTACCAGCAATTAAATGCATATCTCTAGAGAATAAAAATTAGTAAGGTGCATTTACTAATTGGACATTTTCTATTGAGAGATTTAGGAAATTTTGGACAAGCATTTATTGGAATTAGGAAAACCGAATTTTGCTAGTTATTCCATATATTGAGAATATTTTTGGTTTTGGAAATTCCTTGGTGTCCAAACATCCTTGGTCTATAAATACCTAAGTTTGCATTTCTAGCAAACTATCCTAAGAGCCAGCAAACATCATTCTTGTTGTTTCTGGTGGAGCCGTCTAATCGAAGAGGAAAGTATCTTAATTAGGTGAAATCTCTTATGACCGCTCGTTCAAAGACTTTTGTGGGATCAAGAAGCTCTACGAGTACCGTTGGTGGGAAACTAGATAATTGCAGTGTTAGTAGTTTCGATTGATTTGATTGACTAACGGTGTAATACCCCGATATTCGACAGTGGTTGGTCGAATGGAATATAAGTAATAATTTGTCCTTCTCTATCACCGAGGCCTTTTCAGCATAATAGGCTCCATAGTTGGCAGAAAACTCTGCAGTTAAGCGTGCTCGGGCGGGTGCAATCCAGGGATGGGTGACCTCCCGGGAAGTTGCTGCTGGATGACCGCAAGGATGCCTGTTGAAAACCCCACACTGCTGGATAACTGCAGTGGCTAAGTGGGGATAGTATCGGTGGAGGTACGAGGCATTACAAATAGTATCAGAGCCGAAGACGGGTCACCTGTCGAGGGTGAGAGAGTACGCTGGCCGGGGTTTTGTCAGGTATTGTTCTCATGTGGGGGTAGGGAACGTCGTAGATCTGGGCTTGAATATATTCTGGAGCCGATGAAGGCTCCAATTCGATATTCGGCAGTGGTTGGCAGAATGGAATATAAGTAACGATTTGTCCTTCCCTATTACCGAGGCCTTTTCAGCACAATTCACTAGTGGAAAATGCAATAAAAAAGTATGCCAGAAAGACACTTAAAACCTCTAAAAACGACTACTTCTGGGAGCCCTAACATTGTAGTCTTATTACTCAAAACGACTGTGCCTGAGATTCTATAAATTTTTCAAATTACGACTTTCTGGGACAGTCCATCAGGAAACACTGATAGTAGCAGTCATATTGCTGGATTATATTTTATAAAAAAATGAAATTGATTCAGCTGAATCCGAAACTGCTTCAGTTGAATCTTAAACTAGAACAAGAAACTAAAACTGAATGAAATTCAATCAATTTACATTCAAATCTTCTTAATTTGAAACATTCGCCATTCGATTAGAATTTGAATTCATTATATGTACAACACATTGATCATATCCGATTTCGATTGACACTTGGGTTCAAAATAACTAAAAATTTATAAACAAAACATGAACTAACACCAACACCAGTTCTAAGCTTTCTTAAAGATAAGGGCAACCCAACAAAAGGATGAATTATCGAAGATGAAATCGAGCCACGCACAACATATACTGCGAGATACGATTAGCTTGGGAATTAGTTAACGATCGATTTAGTTTCAACACGATAAGAATTAACCAGTCAAAGATGATATAGAAAAATGCAGACAAGTGTAGGCTATATTTCTAGTTGTCACGATGATATAACTTTACGGTTGCAATGGAAAACGAATGTTTGTTATGTTCAACTAGGAGTATTTAGTACATGTAACACAATTTTAGCATACAGAATGCAAGGAAACGCAAATATTTTCCATCTACAGAATGCGATTAATACTACTTACCCATTGAAATGAATAAGAACGCAATGACTTGCACCACGATTGCAATGAAAACACAAAATATCTCAAGTTCCAGGTGATGGACTAAATATCTCAAAAACCTGACAGAGACTACAAGCCATTAACATACTTAACGAACATATGATATTATAAGCAAGTTAACAAGAAAAAATTAAACCTTAAAGAAGGCATAACAATAAAAAATTCTACATGTCAAATAAGTTCTTCGTGTATAGTGAGCCTCACACCTCTTCGTGGTTGTCCTAGAGAATAAAAAGGATGTTCATGTAAGCAAGAGCTTCAGGACACAAATGTGAAGAAAAAAAATTAGCTTTTACATACCAAGATAGATACGCCTGAATTTCCACGCTACATCGAGTGAGTCTCTGTCCACTTACTCTTGAGCTGGGGTTGCATCGAAAAATCCTGTCAATCATGAGCCTCAATAAGCACTAGAATTTGTAAAAATAACAAGCGGGTGTAACGTTGATACTTTAGTTAAGATCTGAATTGAAAAATAAGAAACTGAACACACTAGGGAAGAAAGATCCTTTCAGCCGCTTTGCGAGGTACATAAGATATATTAGACTCTATATTTAACATAAACAGAAAGAATTCTGTAAAGGGTAATGCCTGGATAAATATCAATGTGAATCCTTTACCGTACTTTTTTTATAGGTTGGGGAGTCATCTGTGCATAAACCTCATTAGTTTCACAAAGTTCAGCTCTGCAATAGAGGTATAAAATGTAAAAATGTTGTTCAACAACTCATGATGACACCGAAGAATTCATATAACACATTTTGGAGTTATACGAGATAGAATGAACATACCCATCAAGGCGCTGTGATGATTCTAGACCTTTGGAAGGGGTTTCTGAACCTACCTACAAGATTAAAGTATCCAATTCTGTAACATGCTTTGAAATCAAAGGAATCCATGCTTTGAAATCGAAAGAATCCCATTTTACAACAATCGAGACATCAGCCAGTGCTGCTAGCCTGCTAGGAATGATGCTGAATGAAGCATCCCTTCCACCTCTCCAGTTCTTGCTCGATGGACCATCAACAGTGTTCTGTGTTGCTGAAACACATGATTGAGTAAACATAAGATACATCTCCATAACTCTTACTATAGGACTGGTCCCACCTTCCAAGCACCAAATGGGAACTTGACTACAATGTTGAATCAAAACGACCTCTCTAATGACCGTGGAGGAAATAATGGAAAGGTACAAATGATACTTATTTGGCGTATCGGAGAGGTTATCTAGTTGGCAGTCATCCCGGCGACTTGTATGGCTCTTTATCTACATTTAATTCTTTAACTACATAACCGAATGAATTGGTTTTAGGCCATCAACAAGGAGGAGTTGTTGAATGCTCCAGTCTTTGTCACGTGAACTTTAACGTCCTATATGAAAGGGAAATTACGAGGGTCGAAGGTAATTCATAGTACAATAGACTTCCCAAATTACACAAACAGCACCACTTCGAAACGGAAGTCACACTAACTATGATGCACACAAGACATGCATAGAACTAAAATGTTTCTGGACTTACCGAGTTAAAATCAACTTCCCCAATAATTGGAACTAGAAAAGAACAACAAACACCTAAACAAAGATTAAATACCTAACCTTTCAAAAGATCTCTCATACCACGTGAAGCTGGAGATTTCGGAAAGGTTACTCTTGAATGCCCAAAAAGTTCGCATTTTTCTGTCTAAAATACAGAAAGAAATACATTTTTCAGAGCACAAATGAAATATGCACCCAGAAGTTTGACAGAGTTTCTAATCAAAACTCAAAAGATGAATATGGATCACAAATGAAATTGAGATACCAAAGAGCATGAAGTGAAGCATTTTGAATGTCTCATCAACCTTATGTTTTTTTAGCTGGTTGGCCACGGAAAATTTACCAAGAAACACGAAACGAATACATCAAAAGTGCATCAACAGGACCGCAAAGCACTGCCACTAACAGATTAAAAGCTCTATCACTGTGGTATTACTCAACCGTGTCATAACTTTATCTAATTCATGTAAGTCTCCAACTATCCGATGGCCAAATTCCTAGTGCATACCCACATCTCAACCATATTCAATTGTAACATTACTCAAAAACTATGGGTTCACTAAAACTCCATATTGCCCGGAAAGAAACAACATATTGGACCAGTTTCATAATACTTCAACGTTATATAACTGAATGAATTGGTTTTGAGCCATCAACAAGGAGGATGTTACTGCATGCATAGAGTTATAATCGAATGCACATGGTGAGATCTAGTAGGCTAAAATACGGTCAGGATGAACTTTAGCATCCATTACGACGGGGAAATTCGAGGATCGAAGGTAATTCATACCACGCATAAGATGGCATAGAACTAAAATGTTTGAACTTACCGAGTTAAAATCAACTTCACCTTAAGCGTAACTACGGAATAATTATAGAACTAAGAATGAAAGACTATCCAAAATAATTTATAATTGTTGAAATTTATATTGCGGAAATATACGAGCATGGTAGTTAGAACTGCTCCTAGTAAACCGGAAGTGAGTGTTCAAGCAAGACTTAAGTTTCGAATTACATTCTCTTCTTATTAATCCATTCTTGCTCCATTTTACAAGTGATACCGCACTGCCTATTTATAGGCTTTACAAACCGTCATTACACTCTAGTTTTCTTATCTAAAAAACTTACACAACTGACTTTAACATTCCTTAGAGTTCTCTAGACTACTTTACTAAATCCTTCACACCTTAGACTCAGTTTCTCTAGACTATTCTGAATTTTCAAAGACTAAACTCCATTCATACATTCTACCCGATCTAGATTATTCTAGACTCATTTGGGATTACACACATTCTACCCGATCACTATCATGTTACACATCCTTCTCATCGAGAGTAATTACTAAACATAGTAAACGTACAACTAATCAATACAGTTTCAATTGTAAGGGAAACAAACAAGTTAAGTCAATAAGTCCTTAACTTCTGCTCAAAAATGTATCAATCAAAAATCTTTAAATATAAGAAAATCAATATCAATCAAACAAAACTAATAACACTTAGTTCTTATAAGTAGTTATGGAGCTGCACTCTAAGGAAAAAATATAATCCAAAATAAAACCGAAAATAATCTTAGTAACAAGATTCACTGTAAAATAAATTCTATTTGCTAAATCAATTATATCTAGACCGGCAACTCTCTTAAGTAGATCTGTAAACCGAACATAGAAATTACCGATTAATCAAGACAAAAACAAATTATACCATGTAATCAATAGTAATGAATGAATCGTTAACAGCAGCAATTTCAACATCATCTCTCTGCAGAGAAACTCCAGCAACCAACATGTTGATAAGGAATAACACAAGAAAATTAATGTTTGCAGAGAAAAAAAAAAGCGACTAAGAGAAGAAACAAGGGTTTTAAAATCCTAGATATACCTGTGCGTGGTGAATCTTAAAACCCAAATATCATATTAGAAAGTTGAAGAACAAATTAGGGATTTACTAGAAATTTGGTTGAAGAAATTGGTTCAACAAATCTAATTGAGTGAATTTGGAGTTCTATTTTGACTTTGAATTGAAACATTTTTAAGAGATTCTGAGATTTGGTTTCGGTTTTTCAACAAGTCTCTTCTTTACTTTTAGATCTTCTTCTTACCTTTAAAAAGAAAGAGAAAGAGATTAATGGAAGTAAAACTAAGACGCTGTGAGAGAGAAGAACTGAGAGGAGCGGAATGGAGAGGCCGTGAGAGAAGGAGAAGTCAGAGAGAAGTGATGGAAGGGAGATAGATAAGGTTTGTGTCTTCCCATAGAAACTATTTTCTATCACAGTCCTAATTCAAGTGGGACCAGAAGAACAATTTCCTCCGGTAGTCTTAATATAAGTCCACGTGGAATTTTTTTTGTTTCCTAAATTGCCCTTTTGAAGTAAGACTGTTTATGGGAGACTGATTTGATTTTCCTTATTTTTTATTATGAAAAAGACTATCTTTAAGAGCCGGATATATTAAGAAATCCCTAGGTCTTATTTATAAAATCCTAACAGACTTAAAATATCCATTTTCCACTAGTGATTGGCTCTAGAGTTGGAAGAAAACTCTGCAGTTAAGCGTGCTCGGGCGGGAGCAATCTAGGGATGGGTGACCTCCCAAAAAGTTGTTGTTGTATGACCGCAAGGATGCCCGTTGAAAACCCCACACTGCTGGATAACTATAGTGGCTAAGTGGGGACAATATCGGTGGAGGTACGGGTCATTACAAATGGTATCAAATCCACCGACGCGTCACCTGCCGAGGGTGGGAAGGTACGCTGGACGGGGTTGGTCCATGTGCTTCTCATGAGGATCAGGGAACATCGGAGATCTCGGCTTGCAATTATATTATGGAGCCGAGGACGGCTCTCATTTGAGGTGGTGGTATTGTAATACCCCGAATATTCGGCAGTGGTTGGCCGAATGGAATATAAGTAATTCTTTGTCGTTTCCTAACACTAAGGCCTTTTCAGCACAATTGGCTCCAGAGTTAGTATAAAACTCTGCTGTTAAGCGTGCTCGGGCGGGAGCATTCCAAGGATGGGTGACTCTTCAGGAAGTTGCTGCTGAATTACCGCACCGATGCCCGTTGCCGGATAACCGCAGTGGGTAAGTGGAAACAATATCGGTGTTAGTTGGGATACAACTAGGGATGGTTCGTTTGTGCTCGGATGAGACAATATGATAGGTCGTTGTGCGAGATATCGGTCTCACAAGAGGCAATGAACGTCTACATTATACCGAGGCCTGATGGACACACTTGATTGAGATGTGGGAAAAACTTCTCAGTTAAGCGTGCTCGGCCGGGAGTAGTCACAGGATGGATGACCTATCAGATAGCTGCTGCTGGACGACCGCAGTAGTGCCGTTAAAAATCCCACACTGCTGGATAACCGCAGTGGGTAAGTGGGAACAATATCGGTGTTAGTTGGGATACAACTAGGGGTCGTTCGCTTGTGCTCGGGTGGGGGAGTATGCTCGGGGATTATGCCAGATACTGCTCTCACATGAGACAATGAACGTCTACATTATACCGAGGCCTTATCAGCACAATTGGCTCCAAAGTTGGCAGAAAACTCTGCCGTTAAGCGTGTTCGGGTGGGAGTAATCCAAGGATGGTTGACCGTCCGGGAAGTTTCTGCTGGATTACCACAGCGATGCCCGTTGAAAACCCCACACTACTGGATAACCTCAATGGCTAAGTGGGGACAGTATCGGTGGAGGGACGGGTCATTACAAATGGTATCAAAGTTAATCTCATATTCGGCAATTGAGCTTCTCCTCAACCCTTATACCATCTCTTTACCATTGTTGGAACTTTGATTGCACTTAGTTTGTATTTTCTTGAGAATTTTCTATTCTAATATAAGATTCACTCAAACTAGATCAAAGTATCGACGAGATCTTTAGAATTGTTTGTAGATCTAAAGATATCTTGTGATAATCTATTGTTAACAGACTCCGTTCTGTATGTGATTGATCACAAGAGATTCAAGTGGTGTTGTGTACGTGTTTATTGAATATTAAAGAAGATTTGAAGACGAAGAAGATTTCTTATTTAGTTTTCATATCTTTGGGTGTGGAAAAACCTTGATCGTCTGGGATCCAACTAGAATCAGATTTATTCGATTGATTAGTTGCGTGAGATCGCCATCACTTTATATTTTCTTGTTGGAATATATATTGATTGATTGTGAATCTAAACTTGACTACTTTGGTAGTTATTGGATAGATTGATCTAACTATGCAAAGGAGTTTATTAGATTAAACGGGAGAGCCTTTGCGTAAGACTTCAGATATCTTTATCTTGAAAGAATCGAAAGAGTTGTTACCAAACAGATTTTTTGTTCCTTTACTGTTTGGAATACGATCCAAAATAATTGTTCTAGTGCGTGCACTCATCGAAGTCGGAAGCGCAGGGATACTAAGGAAACTAAGTGAGCTAGGGGTAGTTTCTTGGTCTCAACTATACGAAGTTGGTTTATATTTTGTATAACGGCTTAATTATGAAAGTATTCAATTTTTTTCTAGGTCCTGGGATTTTTCTGCATTTGTACTTTTCCTCGTTAACAAAATATTTCCGTGTGATTTATTTTTATTTTCTGCAATTATATTTGTTTATATAATTTAAAGTAAATTACACAAACGTTAAATCTGACATACTTGATTGTGATCCTATAGAGTTTGGTTAAGTCCGAACCTATTATCAAGTATCACACTTTGGTAGTCGTATTGTCTCGATCTCTTATCCATAGAAAATCACATACAGTGTGAATACCGATTTGTTGCATTGTCTAGGCACTGTCTATAGACGATCACTTTCGGCAAGAGGACTTATAGGTGGATAAATAAAAGATTGTGGTGTATTTGGGTACCCTCGTCTTTTCATATAATATGTCAGTATATAAGTGGCCAAACATGGTCGTGAAAGAATGTGAAAGAATTATAAGGAATTTCTTGTGGTCAGGGGATTCTTCAGTGAGAAAGGTTATTACACTTAAATGGGATTTAGTGGGTGCTCCAATTGAAGAAGGGGGACTTGGTTTGAGAAGGCTAGAAGTTATAAATAAAGAATGTTTGATGAAAGTGCTTTGGAAAGTTCAACATGGTGAAGATGAATGGGAAAAGTTTTTCAGCTAAGTTTAAGGAAAAAAATGGTAAATGGATTACATATTACAGAAAGTTATCAATTTGGCCTAGATTGCAGTGGGTAAAGGAGAATTTGCAAGCAAACACTAGATTGATACTGGGCTTTGATAAAATATTTCGATGTGGAGTGATGCTTGGGGTAAAGGAATATCCATTAATTGAGATATTTCCTGATCACCCATACATATTGCAGAAAAAAATGCTTAGAGTGTCTGATCTTCTAAGGGATTGTGAGTGGTGCATACTTATGTAAATATTGAACTTTTTTAACAAAATTAACTTACATGTGGTTAATGTTGGAAGGGATTATAGAATTTGGATTAGATCCATTACCGGTGAATTTACTGTTGCATCTAAAGTTTAGAGTATATATAAGGGTAAAACATGAGATTATTCCTTGGTCCGGTAAGATTTGGAGTAAATATGTGCATCCCACTATATCAAGCAATGTTTGGAAACTGGATGGAGGTGTTGTTGCTACGGATGAGAATATGAAGAAGAGAAGAACTAAGATAGTATCTAGGTGTTGTTTTTGTCTGAAAAGGGAAGAGTCTTTGAGGCACATTCTTTAATATTGCAATTTCAGTGAGATGGCTTGGTGGTATGTTTCAGTTCTTAAATCCATCTTCTTTTGATGATATATTGGTAGCAACCAACTCTAAGAGTGTAACAATAAAAGGAAATATGGAGGGTTTCAACTTTTGTTACCATGAAGGAGCTATGGTTCATGAGATAAAATATATTATTTGAAGGTGCAACTATGAATGTAAAGTTCTAAAAAGAAGAATTATTCACTTTGTTGGGGAAGGGGAGGTCAGAATGAAAGGTGAAATGTGGGATATTCTGTATGATTTGCAAGTTTTGAGGAATTTTTAGAATGAGGTGGAAAAAAGTGCAGAGTGTAATAATTATAGAATTTTTTTCTTCATATACTTTCTGCAAACCAATAATTAGTATGTTGTGATGGCGAGGGAATCTTGATAATAATGCATGTTTCGGTTTCATATTGAAAGGAGCAGTAATGGACCTAATGGTGAATTTGTGGTTGCTACCTCGGGTGTATTGGGATATGATACCAATTAATTTGCTGAGGTTATGTCTGTAGTGTGTGCTGGAAAATGGGAAGTTCTGCATCAGTTTAGTCATGTTTGCTTTAGAACTGACTCTCAAGCAACTATTTCTGTTTTTCAATCAAATAAGCTGCCTTTGTTTGTTGCAACCAGGTGGAGAAGGGTTTGTTCTTATCTGGTATATATTTCATTTGTACATAGTTATCGAGAAATAAATTATGTGATGATAAGTTAGCTAAACATGAAGCGAATCTTGGTAGAGGGGTGGTGAATTTGTATGTTGTAAGGCCCTCTTTTTTGGGGTGTCTAGAGTCCTCTCACCAGTCATACTACAGTTTATGTTAGAGTTGCAGGTTTATTTTATATGCTCTGATTTGGTTGAATAGTAATTTGGTATTTTTCTCTTAGTCTGTTTTGAGAAGATTTTGGTTTGTACGTTGTTATCTTTCTTTTTTTAATAAAACACAAAAATCGATCGAGCAAAAAGAAAAAATGTTGTCTGTTACTAAGTTTCCATATCATGTCTTAATGTTATCTCGGTTGTAACTCTGAGGAATCTCAGTTGTCCCGGCAAGCTTTTGGGTTAAATCATCGAAATCGAGAAACTCGTCTCGACCATGGACTAAAACCGAGAATATCAACTAGATCTCGGCCAACTTGGACCATATTGACTATTCTGTTTGAGTATACTTTTTTGACTTGTAAGGTGTGTTGATACATTCTAAGCCGTTTTTTGTAGATTTCTAAGGGTACAAAACTAGAAGGTAGCAGTGTGACTATAGAGTTTATAAATGACTTTTAAAAATAGAAAATCTATTATTTATTGTTTATGAATCAAAATGTTTTTGTTTCTTAATTCTGGGATGCAATTATGGTTTATAGAGAAGCAGAAGCGCTCTGATATCCAAACATGCTCTTAATTAAGTCAAAAAGTAAAAAAATTAGATTTTGCGATACAATTTCACAATGGCTTGTAAAAGAAAAATTGTGTGTAACTTTTTATGAAGGTGACTTAGGATTGACTCATGCTTCTGGTATTAGTGTCAAATTGTAAAAAGTAACTATCAAAAGTTAATTTGGTTGGAAATTAATTTTTAAAGTGACTTCTAACAAGCAAAAAATTACACTTTCTTTCAAGAAAATATGTGTAGTTTCCAACTTTCTAAAAATTATTTTTTAGAAAGTTGATTGTGTCTAAAAGTACACAACCTGGTACACGTATTGTGACTTAATCAACTCACGAACGGCTCATGTATTTGTACTTTGTACACCTACTTGCCATGTTGATTAGATTCTTATGTACATAAATTATTTCTCTAAGATAATTTTCATTTGAATAATCTCTATAAACACCATAGACAAATTTGATCAATTGATTGTGCTTCGAGTTAAGTCTTAAGTGTTTATGAAAATGAGTACTAAGCTTACAAGTTCAAATCGGCTAGTTTTGGATAACCACCTTGATCATAGTCTTGGTACACAGTTCAGTTACGGTTTTACCTAACCAGAGTGTATATCTTGTTTATGTAAAACATATTTCAAAGATTCATCCAACGGTGAATATTGATTGCTTGGTTCCAAAGCTATCTTAGCTTAAACCTAAAGCAACCTATGTTTAAATGTCTATATAAGGGGAACTTCAAGCAACTAGGAAATTTGAATCCCGACACTACTTTTTGTGTATCCTAGTTATAACTAGAGTTGTCTTATTCCTAAAATTATTTTAGGGTTTCAGCGACTAAAAAGACTTCACTAGGATTCATGAAGCCAGGTCCATCTATTGTTTATCTTGATAGCTCGAGTATCCTGATCTTGGTTGATTCTTGATCTTTCTCCATTAATCAAGATAGATAGTAATCATCAAAGTTTTCTTCGTCTTAGACTTTGTTGATTTTACAAGTTTTATACTTATGAGGTGAATAATAATCTAGGCTGCACTTCGGGTTGGATAAGTCCGGATTTTGAGGTTAGCTAGACTTTTTCTATTGCTATCAATTTCCAAGCACCTTGATCAAAATCTTTTTGATCATAAAGGAAATCATATTTAGGCCTAATAAATGTTCAAGTGAGCAATGGAAGTACCTAAAATGGATGTTGGTCTAAAGTCTTCATGGAAAATATAACTGAGTTGAAGCAACTCTTAGTTGGTGTGTCATTTCATCTAAGGGAATCAAGTTTTGCTAGACGATAACAAATGGAATCCTGGGCCACCTCTTGGATAGGATTCAAGAGGCGTGGAAGGAACTATTTTACGAAACCATATTCTCTCGCCATAAGAATAATAGGTATAAAAAATGACTAAAGCCATCATATAGCATTTATAATCTAATTGCTGCTCGAAAAAAAGGAGTGTTTAATTTGGTCAACATTCCAGTCCGAAGTTAATTGGTAGTAGGCTAGTGTCTTTAGCGGCTTAATACAATTTGGTTTTCAATTTGGACTAGGTCCATGTGGTTTTCGGGGTTATCCTACAAAAGAACATTTGATCGAGAGATAATGATTTGAAACCTCGTTAACAAAACTTCTGGTGTATGTGTTATTTATTTTCCGAATTATATTTTTTATATTCTTATAATTGAAATATCATACGTTGTACGTTAATCCATCATAATAGATACATCTGACCTTGTTTGTTGGATAAGACGTGATTGATTACTTGGGAAATTGATCTTTTGAATTACCCAATGACTCTCACCCGGAAATAAGGTTCACGGACTTGTGTCTGTAAACGTTCTAATTTGAGAGTTAGGGATTTAATTCTAGTTATTCTTTCTTGATTGAGATTCATTAAGTTTAACTCTCGGAATTGAATATTGAGTTTGTTCATATAGATTGCCTAAGAAAAAGTTGGTGGTGTATTTTGGTACCCTCGCATTTTCAAAGGGGTTGAAGTTTTCATTCACAAAGATCACACAAAATCGGTGTACATTACTTACGAACATAAACCGATTGTAAGAAGTAGAGATTTTAATTGTACATGTAGACTAATTATATCATTCTTTCATAAAAAAAATTATTCATTCGTGGTTTTGGGAAATCAATAGATTACATAGTTTAGGAAATTAGCACATTACATACGACAATTTAGTATGTGTATTCTTGAGTCTTGCACATCAATACATCGTCAATGAACCTCCGAGCATATTTGACCAACACCCCGAACTACTTCGCGTGAATGAACTTCCTTTCCCAATGTCGTATTCTCCATAAGCCATTAAATTGTTCAAGCTGAAATTAAACGAATTACACGTAAGGGTGGAAACATTTAACAGACGAGATAGGTGTAAAAACGTTGGGCTAGTAACTTTTTGACTAAGAGTAGCTTGTGGGTGATGGTCTTTCCCCATTTTTATAACTTTAACGACTTCTCGAATTGCACTTTTGATGTACCTGAATCAAAATGCTAAGTCTCTTTATCTACGATTCATGGGATTCCATATGCGCTCATAAAAAAACTCTTTAACTTTCTCCCAAAACATTGAATAAATTTCATTAGAACGTTTGTGGAAGAAGGGAATGAACGATTTGACGTGCTAGTTGCATATCTTATTCCAGTTCTAATTCCCTTTTCCTAACTCTATTTGAGTAGTGGATGAAATAATAGTGGCTAAAAGTTGCAAATTTTGGGAAAAAATATGCTTGGGAAAGAGGTTGTCCTCGTATAAATGAAGAATGGATAGTTTTTTTGAAATCAATTCCAACAATCGGCTTATAAATATGTCCACATAGACCAATTTCTTTCTAGCACAATCATACAAAAACTTCCTTGCTACAATCTATTTATAAGATTAAATCTTACGCAATCTGATTCTTTTCAAAAGAACATACATAAAACGTGGCAGTTTTTTACAAGAGTCGGATTATATGTTTTACCACATATAATGATTCTGGTAGACTGTTAAAAATTTCGGTAACTTTTTTTTTTCTCAGATGTTAAATATAAACTGATCATGGACCATAAAAATAAAAGGAATGAAATTTCAGAATCATTTTATGTTGTAAATAATATAGACCCAATTTGAACTCTGAACTTGTAATTCTTGAGAAAGGAGACAAACGGTTTTTATGAAGATATACGCGCGTAAACCGATTGTATCTAAATAAAGAACCAAAATTCCTGCATTTTTGGTCCAAATTGTAATTCTTTTGTCGCGTCTTAGGCAAACACACACTACAGGAAAAATCATCATCCGCAACTGGAGTTTCGCAACCCTTTGCTAAATGTTGTAGAACATCCTATGTTTTGCAACTTTTTTCGAAGGAAGTGTCGTGGAAGGGCATCAGTACTAACCCCCAAGACCCAAGGATTGTGACAAAAAAACAAACGACAACCATTTAAGCAAAATTGTTGTGACGCCATTTAGATTCACAACCGTTTTCAAGATAAGTAGTTCGTAATCCTATCGCAACTAGTCGCAAGAGTCGTTGAAGATAAACATAATATTGAAGAAAAAAACAATAGTGTAGTGAGGGGATTCGAACTTGAAACCTAGTTTGTGTTAGTTCAACCCATCAACCATCCTTACAGTTCACAAGTCTTGGGTTTTTGTGCTTTTTTTTTTATACAAATGTATAACGACCATTATAAGTGTTTTTGAAGCAAAAATATAGGATGTTGGAAAAAAATGAGGGTGCGGGGATTTGATCCCGAGCCTCGTGCGTGAAAGTCCAGACCATCAACCATGCCTACACGGTCACAACACTATCAGGCTGTGGTTTCTATATTTACTTACTCCATGACAACCTTTGACAACATTTATAAGAGTTGCAAAAACAAAATAGGATGTTTAAAAATAAGGCTCAGTCACCTGAGCCGCAAACATCGCAAAGCCTTCCCTGTAAACAATCCTTCCTTGAAACAATCACATACATTCTACCATGATAATGAATCTCATTTCATATCTACTAGTTCCCTGGCACTTCATTTCACAGTTCAAGACTTCAAGTACCCAATTTCTTCTAATCCACCAAAAAACATAGAAAAAATGGAAATTTTTCAGAATCAATGACAACCCATAGCACCAAATGGTAACTAGACATGAAAAAGAAGACAAATTACTGTGCATATCTAGTTCTCTGACTGTAAATGACTTTACCATCACATATTCCCTTCTTCTCTCCTCCTTTTTCCGGGCTTGAGACCGGCAATGAAATGAAAAATCATTTTCACTGGCGGAGTTAAAAAAGGGTGTTCACTCGGAACTAAGGTCAAACATCACAATCATATTCCCAATCATAATAATAAGATCAAACATCACAATTAGAAGAACAGTTATAGTATCAGCAAAGGAAAAGCAAAAGATCATGTGACAACAAGATACACAATGACAACAACGAGAACAACGAAGACATTAAGAAAATATAGCGTGTAGTAAACACAATACGTACACTACGTACTGACCTAACCTGTGAACTTCTTTTTCTTCTTCCTCTTGTTCTTCTTCTTTCTCGGAACCACTACGACAGCTTCATCATCTTCTCTTATGTAACTCTCGCTCTCGCCCTCGCCACCCATTTGTAAGCCAAGAGTTGAAGTATCCACAGGTTGGAAACTTGTGTCATCGTTTTCATTGTATACCTCTAATTCATGGAAACCCATAGGTGGTGGTTTTATCATCACATACCACTTAGATATATCTGACTCTCGAAAATAAAAAACTTGTCGCGCTTGTGATGCTAAAATGAACGGGTCGTTACGAAATTGGTTCTTATGCTGCTTTAAGTTGACAAATGTGAATCCTTTCTCTACCTTCACACCAAAATAGGTGTCAGCCTAGTCACATTTGAATATGGGAACTTGAAGGGTAATGTAGTCCAACACCATAATTTCTTCTAAAACACCATAGAAACCAGTGGTTTCTGATCGTCCTACAACTAAAGTTTTTGATTCAATTGAGACACCACTGTTTTGTGTGACTCTTTTAACATCCTTCGTAAGAAACATAGACCCGTTGATAAGCAAGCCTTTATATGACACGCAGTTTTCTAAAGGCCCTTTTGACAACCACTCTACTGTGTTTGATAATGACATGCCTTGTTCCATTTGCATATAAATGATAGGTGTAGAATACACCGTATTTAATATCTAGTATTTATGCTTTCTTTGCGAGTTTTCTTGTAAATTATGTATCTTATGTTTGTTTTTGAGTTATTAGGTACTCTGGAGTCGCACGGAGGAAAAGAAGAAGAAATCACCAAAATTGAACAAAAAGGCAAACTTGTCATTTCATCAAGGGCGAAGACTATTTGGAGTCCGAGGTGGTTAAGGGGCTCTCATTCGGGGTACCCCTTATCACTCAAGAAATGGGTGTTACTAACACCGGGTAGCCCTTATCCATAGGATGGTTATGCTGGATAGCACCCAATTGGGTCGGTCCTATCCATGGCCCAGATCCGGGGATCCAAACCCGAAATCGGATCCTGCACCCACTTCACAACCTAACCCTATGTCCGAGAGAACTTGTCTCTCATTCTTCATTTCATTTTTCCCCGAAATTGAAGCAGAAATAGAACGCTGGCTATGGCGCTCGATCGAGGAATTGATGGAAATAAGGGCTTCGATGAAATTTAGACGAAATCGAATATGTGTTTCGATCCGAGGTTGTTGCATTTAGATTCGATGGATTTGGGATGTTGATATTGATCTCGAGAGATTGAGAAAAGCGAGATGTGGTTTGAATTTGTGTGATATTGCTTTGTTGAATTAAGAGAGGAGCAAGATGAAACGGGATGGGTTTGTTGCTAAAATGGGTTTGTGGTCATTCTTTGTCGAAAGTGGTAGCTCGGGATCGAGATTAGATGAAATGGAATGCTGTTGGTGTTGAGAATTAAAACTTGAAGAACAAAGATAAGATGGTGGATTGCATTAATGAAGAATGGCAAGCTTGATGGTCCTGTGTGGTGTCGTTAACTGGAAGTCGAGAGCTTGGCGAGTGACTTCAAGGATATGGTGATAATGATGCGGCTAAGATGTATTTGCGAGGCAATGGCTTAAATCGAGAGGGTGTTGATTGGCGGTGAGCTCGAGTCATGTTGAGTCAAGTGGTTGCTCGAGATGTAATCGCGAGAGTGGAACTGCAGGGAATGCAAGTGCAATGAGACTATGGCTCAAGAGTGCAAGTTTGTGGTGATTGACAAAGGAAGAGTCGTTGCTTCAAGCAAGCAACTTTTGCTGGTTCCGTTAAGTTGGTACAAGATGAGCTCAAGGTGAACTGGGTGCGGGGGATGGCGTAAGCACGGCTGCAGTGATTGATTGTGTGTGTGGGTGTCGCGGCGAGAAGGAGAGATTCAAGGACTGGAATTTCGATTGAGAGCTGCAATGAAGCCGAGATAAAGCGTAATGGTTTGAGATGATATGATACGAGAGGCTATGGAAGGTTGCAAGTCTGAATTGTTGAGATGATACCGAGAAGGAATGGGTTCTCGATGATTTGGAGCCGCAATTCGGGAGTGCGCAATTTTGAGAGATATCATAGGTTCCTCGGGTATTATGAAGTTGTGGAATGGAGAAGGTGGTACCGAGCTACAACTGGAGTTAGGACTGGTATTGAAGCCCTGGTGGTTGTGGAATTGAAGTCGATTTGGTGTGGCTTTGAGAAGAGAGGGAAATCATTGTTGATGGCTAACGAATGAATTGAATGATTGCAAGCAAAGTGTTGGGTTCCGAACCGGTATGAGATATTGCAGCCTTGAGCATAGATGGAAGTTTAAGAAGTAGATTGCGATTGATGCTTCCGGTGTTGTCTTAAAGGGGGTGTCTTGCTTTTTGTCACAGTGGAATCAGTCTTTGATGAAGGTTTGCAATTGCGGTAGTTGGTGTTATATGTGACAAGATGAAGTTTCAACCAAGTCAAGTGGTAATTGCAGGTTGGCCTGAGCTATAGCTTGTTTCAGTGTGAGCTGTTGCAGGTGGTGGTTGAAATGTATGCAAAGAGATGGCCTAAGCCTGGTAGGTGTTGCTTCTATGGCGTAGAGATGGGAACCGCAGGGGGAGAATGTATAAGCAATGGTTGTGTTGGCTAGAAGTCGATAAATATGGTGGTGTGTAGAGTTGGCACTTGTACAACCCTCATGGCTGGGAATGAAATGCGAGAAGGTGCAACAGATGGGACATCTTGGCCGTAAGTCATGGAAACACAACTACTGACCATCTTGGCTGTGAACTGCAAGGCATGTGCAAAATTGCAGTGGCCTGGTCTGGACTGAGTTGGATCATTGACTCGTTTTGACTCGGCAGTTGACCCGAGTTGGATCGTTGACTAACGGTTTGACTTTTGACCGTTATCTCTAACGGTGGACGGACAGAATTTTCAGGTGCCGGCGGTGACTTTTCCGTCCAGATTCCGGCCATAATCCCAGTTTTCTGATAGGTGTAGAATACACCGTATTTACTATCTAGTAGTTACGCTTTCTTTGCTATTTTTCTGGTGAATTATGTACTTTACGCGTGCTTTTGAGTTTTATAGGTGCAATGGAGTCACCGAGAACAAAAGGAGAAGAAATTAGCCATTTGGAGCGTAGAAGGCAAAACGACCAGTTCACAGGCGAGCTATATGTGGAGCAGGCTGAAACGCGGCGAAGGAGCGGAAGAATGAATTGTTAGTTGTCTAAAACCGACAGGTTGGATAGAGAATTAGGTCATCGGTTATCCGGGAACCGACAAGCCAAAATAATTGGAGGTGGCCCATATCCGTTATCCGGGTGCCTAAATATGGCCAGACAGCGCCCTTATCGCCTTGGTTTTTAGAATGAACTCGTTTTCTCCCCAAACTTCATTTTATTTTGCATCCGAGAAAGAAATTGATGCAATGACCATGGATTCAGTCACATGTCAGAGAACAAGGGAGAGGTTTTTACCGAGATGAAATCAATGATGAAGATGAACAGGGGAACACGAGAGACAGAGAACGGATGAATTAGTTTTTGGAGTTGGAAATGGAGTTGGTAGGGTTTGAGCAAGATGTGGTCGATCGATTCAGAGTTAGGGTTTGAGATGGTTGAGCATTGGATGAGCAAGGAAGAAGATGTAAAACAGATTTAAGGTGGGTTTGGTGTGATGTAGAGATTGGGAGTGTTATTGAGAGTGGATCTGAGATGCTCAGGAGTTAGGGTTAGCAAAACTGAAATGGGTTTTTGAGTAAAGCTGTGTTGCTATGGATCGATGGGATTACTTTGAAAACTAAGGAAATATGGAACTTGGCAGGAGTGCTGGATTCAAATTGTTGGTTGCTGATTGGTTCTTGTGGTGCTGGTACACAGAGAATGAAGTTGGTTGAGTTGATGCTGCTAATGGATGCTGCAATGACTAAGATTGCAGTTCAGGGAGATAATGGAGGTGTTGGTGTTGGCTGTGCTGAAATGGCTGCCTGATGCTGTGAAGTAGCAACTGAGCTTGGTGGTATGGCAGAGGAACAATGGTTTATTGTTAGTTACAGGTTCAGGGCAAGTTTGAGTTGAATTGTGCAGGGAATGGTTGGCTTGAGCTCTGAGTTTTGGCACTAAAGCTGTGGCAGAGATGAGTGGCCTGTGCAGCTCAAGGTGTTGTATGGGATACCTGAGTTTGTATGCAAAAGCTGAGATGGGTTGCAAAGCTATTGCAGTGTAGGAGCTAAGGGTTGAGTAATAGGCTGAGCTAGGGAGATGGATTGAGGTGATGGCAGATAATGGAGGTGCTCTGTCACAAATGGAGGTGTTGGTGCTGGCTGCCCTGATGAGAGTGAAGTTGATGTTGTTGTGATGAGTGCGCTATAATGGGTCTTGTTGGGGCTCTGTGATGATGGTTACTACAATGCAAACTCAATGAGGCTGGTGGCATAGAGGCTTGCACCGAGAAATGGCAGCTAGTGTTGGTCTGTGGATCGAGACTGAATTGATTATGATGCAGCCGGAGTTCTTGGCATCAGTGGTGGATGGAATGGTGTAAAGCGAGATGGTGCGGGTGCTTAAGCTTGAGCTCGTAGTAGGTGGATTGGTTGACTACGGGGGAAGAGTGCAAAGTAAAAGAAGTGTCAATGGATTCATGCTGCAATGCAAAGGCATGAACTTGAGTTTGAGCTGTTGGAGCTGGTAGCAGGTGTAGCTCAAATGCGTGGAACCAGTGCAGGGGAGATGCAAGAAGTGGCCGATATTGTGGTTAAGTCGCAACAGATGGAGTGCAGCTGAATCGAGGATTGATGTTTGTGGCATCCGAGTTGGAACCGAAGTAAATTGAAGCTCAAACTAGGTGATTTTGAGCTCGGGATATGGCGGTGTTTGATGGTACTGTGGCAATGGTGCTGTGTTTGAGCTGAGCGAGAATGGCTCTGGTTATGTGCAGAACTGGATAATAACTGAGGTAATGGAGGGAGCAGATGGAGCTGAACTGGTGATGTAGTGATAGTTGCTTGCAAGGGAATTGAAATAGAGTTATACTTTTGGTGATTTGATTGAGCTACAGTTCTGCAGGATATGGAAGTGAAAGAGGCATTGGAATAGCCATCATGACTGGAAATGTGCTGGTGAAGCACAAGGAGTGCAAGCCTGTGCAATGGCCTGGCAAACTGGTTTTGGCCTGACAACCAGTTAGCTAACCAGAATCAGCCTGACTCACAGCTGACTCACATCTGAGTCATGGTCTGACCGAGTTGACTCTCCCTGACTCGGTGCTGACCGAGTTAACCCGTTGACCCGCCGATCCGACCCGTTGACCGGTGACCGGGCGGACTTTGCCGGTCACCGGAGCTGTTTTCCGGCGACTTTCCGGACGATTTCCGGCCACAATCCCAGACTTCCGGCGACCACTTTCGGGGCATATTTTCTACACGGGTTTCTCCTTCTTGTGGGCTTGGTGGACTCTCACCTAATGGACTTTGAAGACTAGACCTAATTTTAGAAGTTGGAGAAAATCTATAAAAGGGAGGTTTTCTACAACACATGAGAGATCTTTTTCTTGGGAATTTTGGAGAGCCGTTTTGTTTACGCTTCTAGGGTTTGGTTTTGTTCTTCTTCTTCCTTGTTTATTATTGAATATTGATGATGATGAACTCCATAGCTATGAGTAGCTAAACATCTTATTGGTTATGGGATAAAAGTTGATTTCTCAACATGCTTTTGATTCAATGAATTAGTTTTGTCTCGTAATTATTGTTTGTGATTCACAATTAATAGTGTTATAAGATTTGAAAACTTGTTTGGTTGAGTCGGAATCAATCCGATTTGTGTTCATCTCTAGAGCTATATTAGGGTTTTCAATACGAAAAGTTGTTTATCCCCGATTCTAAGTAGCATAATTGTGGTTAGTGCTTGTAGTGATACATCCTATTAGTCACAAGTGAATCATAACTTTTGTTAAAACGTCTAGTGCTTTTTACACATTCGTTTGCATTGATGAGTCTTATTCCATAAATCTTAATGCTTTTAGGCGAGTTAAACTTAATTGTGCTTTTACACTTTAGGTTGCTTTCGATTGAAGAATTCACATATGCATCTTTTAATGTGGTTGTGATGAAAACAGGGAATTAACGGGTTATACTTGCAATCAAGATATCCTAGGACTTTTAATAAATACGAGATTAAAATACCAATTCTAATCATTGATGAAAATACATGTTTGTGAATGATACTATCCCTTGACCAATATCTTCTCCTTATTGATTTCTCAAATTATTTACTTTGCTTTCAACTACTTTTATTTCTTAAACAACAAACATACCTTGGGTTACTTTAGAAACCGAAAATTACTTAACAACAATTGCCTCTCGTGGATACGAACTCTTCCTTACCTTGTGCTTCATTTAAATTTAGTGCGTAAGAAAGTGAAATTATTTTTGACGGATTGACAACCGATCAAATTTTGGCGCTCGCACGGGGAGGCATACGGCTTGTTATTGAGTTTTTAGTTTCTTTTTACAATTTCGCTTTTATCTTTGCTTTTCGTTTCTTGTCTTGTTTCTCACTTGTTTTGGAGAATTGTTTGCAGTGCATAATCTCGCTTCTAAGGATTGGAATTATCCAAGGTGCGGGATAGCTACTAGACGCGGCACAATACTCCAACCAAGTAAAGACACAACGGACGAGCACGAGGAGGAAGTAGGAGAAGAGATTTTCCCGACAACGAGAAGAAGAAGAAATGGGTGATGCAAATCGCTCACTCAAGGACTTAGCTTCTCATAGGCTTGATACACAACAGGGGGTGTATTCAAACGAACTCTACTTTTGAGATAAAGCCGGGGTTGCTTAGAGAATTACCTAAATTCCATGGCATGGTGAATGAAGATCCTAACAAACATCTTTTGGACTTCCACACCATTATCACGGCTATGCTTCCAACCAAATGTTGAGGCGGATGGTGCAATGTTCAAGGTTTTCCGTTTCTCTTTAATGGATAGTGCGAAGGATTGGTTGTACTATTTACCTCCGGAAGTGTCACAACATGGAATGGGTTGAAGAAACTCTTTTGGAGAGATATTTTCCTGCATCCAAGGCTACTCAAATTCGCAAAGAAATTTGTGGGATGAAGCAAAACGTGGGAGAATCCTTATATGAATGTTGGGAGCGGTACAAGAGATTGGTTGCAAGCTGCCCTCACCACCAATTTAGTGACGCTATGATCATCCAATACTTCTATGAAGGACTCCAATCAAGTGATAGGAATCTTATTGACGCTGCCGTGGTGGTGCACTAGTTAGCAAGGCGGTGGCACAAGCTAGGGAGTTGATTGAAAACATGGCAGCGAACTCACAACAATTCTTGAGTCGTGGTTCGGATGTGATTCTAAGAAGGGTGAGTGAAGTGAGCGAGGTGGAGGAACTTCGTCAACAAATGGGTAACATGACAAAGAATGTTGCAACAAGTGGCATCCGCGGTTATACCAACTTCTCCTCAATCTTATGAAGACGAGCAAGCTAATGCGATCTTTCCGAATCAACCAAGACGATATGATCCCTACTGCAACACTTACAATCCGGGATGGAGAGATCACCCCAATTTTAGCTATGCTAACAAGCAAGGAGCCGTTCAACAACCTACTTTCAACCGTCCTAGTGGATTTCAACCACAACAACAACAATTTCAAAGAACCTCAAGCACAACAATCAATGCAAACTCAAGGTGCTGATATTGATGCAAAGCTTCAAACTTTTATGCAAGGTATTTCCACCATGTTCAAGGAAAGTCAACAAGAGACTAAGAGTGCTATTAAGGAGTTGCAAACACAAATGGGCTCCATGGCGGTTGATATCAACAATTTGAAGGCACAAAATAGTGGGAGACTTCCTTCTCAACCTATTAACCCAAAAGAGGGTGTCAATGCTATTACGTTGAGAAGCGGTACACAACTTGTGCAACCCGAAGCTGCTGATTCGGGCAAGGTGGAGACACCCAAGGAACCCATTTTTGGAGGAGAAAGTCGAGGATTCTCCCCAAACTTCGAGGTACCTATTCCTAACTCTAAAACTCCGGTTTCTACTTATGTTCCTCCTCTACCTTTCCCTCGCAGATTTGCAAGTTCTAAGAAGGCGGAACTAGAAAAGGAGATTTTAGACGTTCTTAAAAAGATCCATGTGAACATACCACTCATTGATGCTATCAAGCAAGTTCCAAAGTATGCAAAGGTGTTGAAGGACTTGTGCACCAACAAACAAAGGCTCAAAGGTAATGAAGTGCTTAGTGTGGGGGAGAATGCTTGGCAATCTTACAACACAAACTCCCACTTAAGTGCAAGGATCCGGGTAGTTTTGACATTCCCGTCAAAATTGGTAACACAACTTTTAACAAAGCTATGTTGGACTTAGGTGCTTCCGTTAATGTTATGCCTGCGTCAATGTATAATTCACTTGATCTTGGTCCTCTCAAAAAGGCTGAAATTGTATTGCAATTAGCCGATCGCTCTAATGTTTACCCAATGGGTATTGTCGAGGATGTTCTTGTGCAAAGTTAATCAACTTGTATTTCCTGCGGACTTTTGTGTGTTAGAGATGGATGAAGGTTCACCGGACTCATCTCTTCCATTGCTTCTTGGGCGTCCCTTCATGAAACGGCGAAAACCATAATTGATGTGGATAAGGGAACGCTAACTATGGAGTTTGATGGAGAAATAATACGTTTCAACATTTTCGAGACGATGAGATATCCTAGCGATGTCCACTCTTGTTTCTCCATTGATGTGATGGATACATTGGCACAACAAATGTTTGAATTAAACGGTGATGATGCTTTGGAAACCGTGTTAACTACACCCATGGATAATGGTGTAGAGTGTGGTAACGAAGTCAAGGAAGCTCTTGGTGATCTTAATTCACTCCAAGAATGCCCGAAAACATATAATATCTCTTTTATTTCTTTACCATGCAGTGATGAAAAGCTTGTACCTTCAATTATTAAATCTCCGATTTTAGAATTGAAACCTCTTCCCGACCACCTTAAGTACTTGTACTTGGGTGATAATGAAGAGTTACCGGTGATTGTTTCTAACAAGCTTAGTGATTTACAGGAGCAAAAACTTCTAAGGGTGCTAAGGAAGTACAAGATGGCCATAGGATGGACAATTGCCGATATCAAGGGTATTAGCCCTGCCGTTTGTATGCACAAAATTCGTTTGGAGGATGATGACAAGCCTAAAAGAGACGCGCAACGTCGTTTGAATCCTCCCATGATGGAAGTTGTGAAAAAGGAGATACTCAAGCTTTTGGAAGTGGGTGTTATCTACCCCATATCCGATAGCAAGTGGGTAAGCCCGGTGCAAGTAGTACCAAAGAAATCGGGTGTGACGGTGGTGGAGAATGATAAGAATGAACTTGTCCCAACTCGTGTGCAAACCGGTTGGAGGGTTTGTATTGATTATAGAAAATTGAATGCCACCACTAGAAAAGATCACTTTCCTTTACCTTTTATTGATCAAATGCTTGAACGTTTAATGGACACTCATACTATTGCTTTCTTGATGGCTATTCGAGGTTATAATCGATTGTGATAGCACCGGAGGACCAAGAGAAAACCACTTTCACTTGCCCTTTCGGTACTTTTGCTTATAGAAGGATGCCTTTTGGCTTATGCAATGCTCCGGCTACCTTTCAAAGGTGTATGGTGAGTATCTTTTCGGAATTTGTTGAAAACATAATCGAAGTGTTCATGGATGACTTTAGTGTCTTTGGTGATTCTTTTGACCTTTGCTTGAACAATTTGTCTCTAATCCTTGAACGATGTGTTGAAACAAATCTTGTGCTAAATTGGGAGAAGTGCCATTTCATGGTAACTCATGGCATAGTTTTAGGCCATATAATATCTTCTAAAGGCTTGGAAGTCGATAAATCTAAGATAGACCTTATTCGTGCTCTAACCCCTCCCACTACGGTGAGGGAGATACGTTCTTTTCTTGGTCATGCAGGTTTCTATCGTAGGTTCATCAAGGACTTTTCCAAAATAGCATCGCCACTTTGTAACTTATTGCAAAAAGATGTGGTTTTTAACTTTGATGAGAAATGTATGGCGGCATTCAATCGTTTGAAAGAACTTTTGATCTCAGCCCCTATCATTAAACCACCGGATTGGAGTAAGCCGTTTGAACTCATGTGTGATGCTAGTGATTATGCGGTTGGTGCGGTGCTTGGGCAGCGTGTGGGAGGCTTCCTCATGCTATCTATTATGCTTCTAGAACGTTAAATGAGGCTCAACAAAACTACACAACCACTGAAAAGGAGTTATTAGCCATTGTTTTTGCTTTAGAAAAGTTTCGCTCTTATCTAATCGGTACAAAAGTTGTTGTCTTTTCGATCATGCAAAGACTTAGATACTTGCTTACAAAGAAAGAGGCGAAACCGAGGCTCATACGATGGATATTACTCTTGCAAGAGTTTGATATTGAAATCAAAGACAAGAAAGGAATTGAGAACACCGTTGCGGATCATTTGAGCCGGCTTGTTGTGGACAAGGAGACTATCCCGTTGCGTGAAAGTTTCCGGATGAGCAACTTTCTCGATTGCCTTTGGAGAACCATGGTATGCCGATATTGTGAATTACTTAGTTTCTAAACAAACCTACAGAACTTGTCTCGTTTGAGAGGGACAAACTTAAGAGGTTAGGGAACCAATACATATGGGATGATCCATACTTATGGAAACATGGTAGTGACCAAGTTATACGAAGGTGCGTGCCCGAATCAATTTAACTCTATCTTGTCTTTTTGTCACTCTTATGCTTGCGGAGGACATTTTGGGAGTAAGAGAACCGCGCACAAGGTACTTGAAAGTGGTTTTATTGGCCAACTTTGTTTAAGGATGCACATATATTTTGTACAACTTGTGATAGGTGTCAAAGAACCGGCAATCTAGGTGTCCGAAATCAAATGCCACAAACTTTTATTCAATTTATTGAAGTTTTTGACGTATGGGGTATTGATTTTATGGGACCTTTTGTCAACTCCCATGGGAATTTTTATATCTTACTTGCGGTTGATTATGTCTCGAAATGGGTGGAAGCTAAAGCCACCCCAACTAATGATTCTAAAGTTGTTTGATTTCGTGCAAGCTAATATTTTTGCAAGGTTTGGCATTCCAAGGGCGATAATTAGCGATGGGGTTCTCACTTCAAAAACAGTTCTTGCAAAGCTTGTTAAGGAAGTACAATGTGTCGCATAAGATTGCAACACCTTATCATCCCCAAACCAATGGACAAGCCGAGGTGTCTAACCGGGAGGTGAAATCAATTCTAGAAAAGACGGTGAACCCAACAAGGAAGGATTGAGCATGCGACTTAATGATGCTTTGTGGGCGTATAGAACCGCATATAAAACACCTATTGGAATGTCTCCTTTTAGGCTTGTGTAGTAAACCTTGTCACTTACCCGTGGAAATTGAGCATAAGGCGTTTTGGGCTATTAAACAATGCAACATGGAGATGGATGGGGCTGGAAAGCAAAGGAAGTTACAACTCCAAGAGCTAGAGGAGCTTCGCAATGATGCATTTGAAAGCTCACGGATTTACAAAGAAAAGACTCTAAAGCATTCCATGATAACATGATTTCTAGGAAACAATTTTGCATAGGCAGAAAGTGCTTTTGTTTAATTCTCGCTTGCATTTATTTCCGGTAAACTAAGGTCACGATGGATCGGACCTTTTATTGTTACTAATGTGTTTTCTCATGGTGCGGTGGAAATTGTAGCATAGCTACGGGGAAAGAACTTAAAGTTAATGGGCTTAGGTTGAAACCATATTATGAGAACTTCACTTCCGAAGTGGTGGAAGGAGTTAACTTTGTGGATGTGCTCCTCCGGGAGGAGTCATAGGAAGCAAGGAGATAGTCGGGCCGACGACTTTTAAACCAAGCGCTAATTGGGAGGCAACCCAAAGGATGAGTATTTCTTGTCTTGTATTTATTTCTTTTCTTGTTTTTAGTTTTTACTTTGTTTTTCGATTTCTTGTTAGGATTTCCCACCTTGACTTACTTTGGATGATTCAATTTACATTGAGGACAATGTAAAGTTTAAGTGTGGGGGAGCATTTATATGTTTTAGTTTGTTTTATATAAAAAAAAAAAAAATCAGAAAAATAGAAAAACAGAAAAATTTGTGCTTTTTGAACTCCGAAATTTAGAATTTGTGCCTTTAGGATGACACCATTAGTGGATGGAACCATTTTGAATGCAGGAGTTGAGGAACCAATTAACTAAAAGGGACGAACATAGCTCAGAAATCACAAATTATATGATAGTTGTTACCATATCTCGGAATATCACCATATCACATTCTATTTTTATTTTTCCATATTTATCTATTGTTCTCTAAGTGCTTTGGTGGGTCACTAAAAATCGACGTGTTATTACTGCTAGGATGAAATAGAGTGATTGAGTTACAAAAAAAAAATAAAAAAAAAAATAAATAAAAAAAATAAAATAGAAAAAAAAAATATATATATATATATATTTATGAAAAGAAAAAAAAAAGGGACCGATCAATTAGACCAAAACGGAATAAAAAGACACTTGGGAATAGCAAAGATGTGTGAAACGTAGTCCTGTCTCGTCGCCTAAACAAGCATGGAATGCAGGATCCAAGGCAACTATCATGTACTTGCTGACAAGAAGCATGCGCTTGGATCCAAAAGATCTAATCATGCCGTCTAAAAAAAAAAAAAAAAGAGAAATTGGATCCAGTTTGATCCAATCATATAATAAAAAAAAAAAAAATATTATTGTGTTGAATAAAGTCACTTTTGGTTCCCTTGTATATGCCAATTGATTTGATGTAGCATTCAAGACTAAGTAGCTCAATCCAATAGGATTAGGTTCATCTTAGCAGGTGACCTTCAGAACAGATATGGGAAACATCGAACACTTGAGAATATTCGCCAACATCTACATCTATGTCCATCTTCTTAATCTTTTCATTGTGATTGTGGTTTGTTAGTTTCCGAGTATTGTGGCTTGTTCAACTATCTAATTAGAGTTTATTTACTAATATTTGAATTGAATTTGCAAGGTACCTCCTCCTGTAGTCATTTTGGATTCGTTCATTGATTTGTCACGAATAGACGGAGTTTGAAATATAGGTTTTGTGGGTATATCTCTAGTAAACCCTCACGAGACTATAACTCGTCCACTAGGGATACCTAGGGGTTTAAAGGCTTGTTATTTATGCTAAAAGTGACCGTAGCCTCGACGACACAGAGTTGTTGTATTTTATTGTTTTGTTTGATTTGCTCGAGGACTAGCAAAGTCTAAGTGTGGGGGAATCTGATAGGTGTAGAATACACCGTATTTACTATCTAGTAGTTACGCTTTCTTTGCTATTTTTCTGGTGAATTATGTACTTTACGCGTGCTTTTGAGTTTTATAGGTGCAATGGAGTCACCGAGAACAAAAGGAGAAGAAATTAGCCATTTGGAGCGTAGAAGGCAAAACGACCAGTTCACAGGCGAGCTATATGTGGAGCAGGCTGAAACGCGGCGAAGGAGCGGAAGAATGAATTGTTAGTTGTCTAAAACTGACAGTTGGATAGAGAATTAGGATGTCGGTTATCTGGAACCGACAAGCCAAAATAATTGGAGGTGGCCCATATCCGTTATCTGGGTGCCTAAATATGGCCGTACAGGCAGCCTTATCAGCTTGGTTTTGTGAAGGAACTCGTTTTCTCCCCCAAACTTCATTTTATTTTGCATCTGAGAAAGAAATTGATGCATCGGCCATGGATTCAGGTCACAGAGAACAAGGGAGAGGTTTTTACTGAGATGAAATCAATGATGAAGATGAACGGGGAACACGAGAGACAGAGAACGGATGAATTAGTTTTTGGAGTTGGAAATGGAGTTGGTAGGGTTTGAGCAAGATGTGGTCGATCGATTCAGAGTTGGGGTTTGAGATGGTTGAGCATTGGATGAGCAAGGAAGAAGATGTAAAACAGATTTAAGGTGGGTTTGGTGTGATGTAGAGATTGGGAGTGTTATTGAGAGTGGATCTGAGATGCTCAGGAGTTAGGGTTAGCAAAACCGAAATGGGTTTTTGAGTAAAGCTGTGTTGCTATGGATCGATGGGATTACTTTGAAAACTAAGGAAATATGGAACTTGGCAGTGAGTCTTTGGATTCAAATTGTTGGTTGCTGATTGGTTCTTGTGGTGCTGGTACACAGAGAATGAAGTTGGTTGAGTTGATGCTGCTAATGGATGCTGCAATGACTAAGATTGCAGTTCAGGGAGATAATGGAGGTGTTGGTGTTGGCTGTGCTGAAATGGCTGCCTGATGCTGTGAAGTAGCAACTGAGCTTGGTGGTATGGCAGAGGAACAATGGTTTATTGTTAGTTACAGGTTCAGGGCAAGTTTGAGTTGAATTGTGCAGGGAATGGTTGGCTTGAGCTCTGAGTTTTGGCACTAAGGCTGTGGCAGAGATGAGTGGCCTGTGCAGCTCAAGGTGTTGTATGGGATACCTGAGTTTGTATGCAAAAGCTGAGATGGGTTGCAAAGCTATTGCAGTGTAGGAGCTAAGGGTTGAGTAATAGGCTGAGCTAGGGAGATGGATTGAGGTGATGGAAGATAATGGAGGTGCTCTGTCACAAATGGAGGTGTTGGTGCTGGCTGCCCTGATGAGAGTGAAGTTGATGTTGTTGTGATGAGTGCGCTATAATGGGTCTTGTTGGGGCTCTGTGATGATGGTTACTACAGCTGCAGCTCAATGAGGCTGGTGGCATAGAGGCTTGCACTGAGAAATGGAAGCTAGTGTTGGCTGTGACTGAGACTGAATTGATTATGATGCAGGCTGGAGTTGCTGGCATCAGTGGTGGATGGAATGGTGTAAAGCAGATGGTGCTGGTGCTTAAGCTTGAGCTCTGTAGTAGGTGGATTGGTTGACTACAGGGAAGAGTGCAAAGTAAAAGAAGTGTCAATGGATTGATGCTGCAATGCAAAGGCATGAACTTGAGTTTGAGCTGTTGGAGCTGGTAGCAGGTGTAGCTCAAATGCAGGGAACCAGTGCAGGGAGATGCAAGAGCTGCTGATATTGTGGTTAAGCTGCAACAGATGGAGTGCAGGCTGAACTGAGGATTGATGCTGTGGCATCTGAGTTGGAACTGAAGTAAATTGAAGCTCAAACTAGGTGATTTTGAGCTCAGATATGGCAGGTGTTTGATTGTACTGTGGCAATGGTGCTGTGTTTGAGCTGAGCGAGAATGGCTCTGGTTATGTGCAGAACTGGATAATAACTGAGGTAATGGAGGGAGCAGATGGAGCTGAACTGGTGATGTAGTGATAGTTGCTTGCAAGGGAATTGAAATAGAGTTATACTTTTGGTGATTTGATTGAGCTACAGTTCTGCAGGATATGGAAGTGAAAGAGGCATTGGAATAGCCATCATGGCCGAAATGTCTTTGGTGAAGCACAAGGAGTGCAAGCTTTGTGCAATGGCACGGCAAACTGGTTTTGGCCTCGACAACCATGTCTAGCTAACTGAGAATCGACCGACTTTGGTGACTCACATCCGAGTCATGGTCCGACCGAGTTGACTCTCCACGACTCCGGTCTCGACCGGAGTTATCCCGTTGACCCGCCGATCCGACCCGTTGACGAAGTGGACCGGGCGGACTTTGCCGGTCACCGGAGCTGTTTTCCGGCGACTTTCCGGCCGATTTCCGGCCACAATCCCAGACTTCCGGCGACCACTTTCGGGGCATATTTTCTACACGGGTTTCTCCTTCTTGTGGGCTTGGTGGACTCTCACCTAATGGACTTTGAAGACTAGACCTAATTTTAGAAGTTGGAGAAAATCTATAAAAGGGAGGTTTTCTACAACACATGAGAGATCTTTTTCTTGGGAATTTTGGAGAGCCGTTTTGTTTACGCTTCTAGGGTTTGGTTTTGTTCTTCTTCTTCCTTGTTTATTATTGAATATTGATGATGATGAACTCCATAGCTATGAGTAGCTAAACATCTTATTGGTTATGGGATAAAGTTGATTTCTCAACATGCTTTTGATTCAATGAATTAGTTTTGTCTCGTAATTATTGTTTGTGATTCACAATTAATAGTGTTATAAGATTTGAAAACTTGTTTGGTTGAGTCCGGAATCAATCCGATTTGTGTTCATCTCTAGAGCTATATTAGGGTTTTCAATACGAAAAAGTTGGTTATCCCTGATTCTAAGTAGCATAATTGTGGTTAGTGCTTGTAGTGATACATCCTATTAGTCACAAGTGAATCATAACTTTTGTTAAAACGTCTAGTGCTTTTACACATTCGTTTGCATTGATGAGTCTTATTCCATAAATCTTAATGCTTTTAGGGAGTTAAACTTAATTGTGCTTTTACACTTTAGGTTGCTTTGACGAAGAATTCACATATGCATCTTTTAATGTGGTTGTGATGAAAACAGTGGAATTAACGGGTTATACTTGCGATCAAGATATCCTAGGACTTTTAATAAATACGAGATTAAAATACCAATTCTAATCATTGATGAAAATACATGTTTGTGAATGATACTATCCCTTGACCAATATCTTCTCCTTATTGATTTCTCAAATTATTTACTTTGCTTTCAACTACTTTTATTTCTTAAACAACAAACATACCTTGGGTTACTTTAGAAACTGAAAATTACTTAACAACAATTGCCTCTCTGTGGATACGAACTCTTCCTTACCTTGTGCTTCATTTAAATTTAGTGCGTAAGAAAGTGAAATTATTTTTGACGGATTGACAACCGATCATTTTCCGGCGAGCGTTTTTGGGACAGAATTTCTACACGGGTTTTTCTCTCTCGTGGGCCGGGTGAATTTCCAACTAATGGACTTTGAAGACAAAACCTAGTTTTGGAAGGAGTGGAGCTATAAAAAAGAAGACTTTTCTCAAAAAACATATCTTTGATCTTTTATCTATTATTCTTTTTGCCTCTACCTGGTGTTCTAGGGTTTAGAAACATGAAACTTCTCTTTCTTCTTGTTATGAACTCCATGAATATGAGCTAGAGTATTTTATTGGTTATGGAATAAGTTGAATTTCCAAACATGGGTTTTTGTGCAATAAATTAGTTTTTCTCTCATATTATCGTTTATGATTCACCATGAATATTGTTACATGATTTGAATGCTTGTTAGTCGAGTCGCGAATCGATTGAGTTTGCTTTCATCTTTATTGCTAGATTAGGGTTATTATAGGCAAAAGTGATAATTCGGATTGCAAGTAGCATAAATATGATTATAGTTTGTAGTGATATATTCTTATGATCATATGTGAATCATAACCTTTGTTAAATCGGATTAGTGCGCTTTCCACGTTCGATTGCTTTGATTGGCCTGATTTCATAGAACTTAACGCATCTAGGAATTAAACTTGATTAGTGCTTTTACATGTTAGGTTGTTCCTTTAGGTAGAATTCATATTCGTATCTTTTAATGTGTTTGTTGATGACATGAGGAGGTTTGCGGGATATTCTTGCGATCAAGGTATTCTAGGGTCTTTGATAAAAGTTGAGATTAAAATATCAATTCTAGTTATTGTGGTGAAACCATGTTTGTGAATGAAAACGAAATCCATGACCAATATCTTCACATCCTTGATTTGCGTACTTTATTTGCTTTTTGTTTATTTTTATTTACACAATCGAAATTCTTAGGGTGTTTTATATAGGAAACCATAACAATTTGACAACCTAGACCTCTCTTGTGGGATCGATCCTTTCTTGCCCTTGCTATATTTATATTTTGAGTAGTAAGAAAGTGTAATTATATTTGTGTCGGTGACAACCGGTCAAATTTTAGCGCAGATTCTTGGGAGGCAACGGTTGTTAATTGTTTTTGGTTTCTTATTTTTGTTTTTAGTTTTGTTTTACTTTTTTCTTATTCTTTGGTTTCTAACCGAGTTTTGAGAATCTCGTTTCGTGTACCAATTCTATGGACGGAGCATATTGGAGCAATCAATACGGCTTTCAACCTCAACAACATGAAAACTATCACCCTTATGGGGAATACAATCAAAACCAATCCTTTGGTTATGGTCAATATTCCACGTACCCTTTTAGTTGTTCTCATACATTCCAACCTTCTTACGGTGGGTATGTAAGTGAGCAACTACAAGGAGGGGAGACTAGTTATACTCCTATTAATTTTTCCTCTAGTTTGGTAGATGAAATGCAACAATTTATGGACAGCATGGAGTCAATTTGTAGACAACCCAGCGTGGAACCAAGTTTCATCGACCGAATGTGCTCATAGTATGTTTGGCCCAATTTCGATCATAGTTATGATCATCCACCCATTCAAAGGGAATATAATTGGCTAACAATATCAAGTAAGTAATTCTACTTTTTCTTTGTCGAATGAGCTTTACAAACAAATGGAACACTATATTCAGAATTTGGATGGAACACTCCAAGAGCTTCAAAAAGGTGTTTCCACTTTAAGACAAGGCATTGAAGAATACAAGGAGGAAATGAATAGTTATGTTGAAAAAGGCGAACCCTTGGGGACTTTTGTTGATATTTGTGTAGTTAACTCAACTCTTGATCGTAATAATGATCATTCACCTATTCAAAAGGATGAGTTCGAGATTAGAAACACTAAATTCAGCGACAAACAAGATTATGATGACTATGATAGTGATGATGATTATGCAAATACATCGTTTGAACCAATTTATGGTGACATCCCCGAGGAGTTTACAATGGAGTCTTTTTGCGATCAAGGTGAAGACGAAGAGGAATGTGATGACACTAGTGTAGCTTACTCGAGAATTGATCTTTATAATGATCAAGAACCTATTCAAAAGGTAGAGCTTGAGGATGATGCAATGAGTGTTCTAAAGAAATTCCTTATGGACAATATTGCATCCGCAAAAGAGTATGTGCCTTACAACAAAAAGGAGGAATATGTTGAGAATGAGACGGTTATGACCAATATTGTGGAAGACCCAATTGAGCTTGCATATGATTGTTATGATGATGTTTATGTCGAAACTTTGGTTACGGCAGAAACGGACGAAGAATGGTTGCAAGGTTCGATAGAGGACCATGATATACATGAGGTGAATAATTCACTTGAGTTTTTCAAGGATGAGGAGGATTCCGTGATACAAGAGATTGTGCAAGGTTTGTCTAACCCTTTGTCTATTGTTTCTTCTCCTTTACCTCTTATTGGTTTGAATGTATGTGCTTCGAGAATATTGTTGAATGACTTTGTTTTCGTTTTCCGCCATTAGAGAAACTTGATTCTCATACTATGCAGGTTATGGAACAAGAAACCGTGGAAGTACCCGACTTCTATATTCTTTATACACTTCCAAGTGTGGACAAGAATAAGTGTGGGGAAGTTTTTATCGGTTCATAGCTTCACTTTTGCTTTATGTTACTAATATTTGTGTGAAGCTAGTGTTTGCAAAACAGGTTCTATGGAAGGATCCCCAACTTTTCAGATTATTGGTGTATGGGGAATGAATCTTACAAGAAGCTAAGTCGGTCCGTCGACTTTAAAACAAGCGCTAAGTGGGAGGCAACCCACCGGTTTTGTATCTCTTATCCTTTTGCATTTTATTTTTGTTTCGTTTATTTTTTTTTTTATTTTTTTTTAATGTTTTCATATCATATTTGCATCCCCATGTTTAATTTCATTGAGTCCGTAATCTATCTTAGAAGGAATTATGACGAATACCTTTTCGTCAGAAAATTTCAGACTGCGCGTAGTTCAGTCCAGAGACCATAACTGTCATCCCGTTTATCAAAATACTGTGAAATTTTGACACTGTGTAGAAAACACGTAGGTGAACAACTTTTGTGAAATGGAGTTTTTCCAAATTCCTTACCAATTTGCACAGTTTTTGCGTTTTATCTACTGTTACGTCAGAATTCAGAACTTTCGGTTTTACACATTGAGGACAATGTGAAGTTTAAGTGGGGGGGGAGCATTTATATGTTTGTATAGTTTATTTATGCCTTTTAAAACAAAAAAATGAGAAAAATAGAAAAACCAAGAAAAAATTGTGCTTTTTGAACTCCGAAATCTAGAAATTTGTGCCTTTAGGATGACACCATTAGTGGATGGAACCATTTTGAATGCAGGAGTTGAGGACCATTTAACTAAAAGGGGACGAACATATCTCATGAGTCATAAATTAACATGATAGTTGTTACCATATCTCGGAATATCACCATATCGCATTCTATTTTTTATTTTTCCACATTTATCTATTGTTCTCTAAGTGCTTTGGTGGGTCACTAAACATCGACGTGTTATTACTGCTAGGATGAAATAGAGTGATTGAGTTACTAAAAAAAAAAAAAAAAAATGATAAAAAAAAAAATATATGAAAAAGAAAAAAAAAAAAAAAAAAAAAAAAAAGAGACCGACCAATTAGACCAAAACGGAATAAAAAGACACTTGGGAATAGCAGTATGTGTGAAACGTAGTCCCTGTCTCCGTCGCCTAAACAAGCGTGGAATGCAGGATCCAAGGCAACTATCATGTACGTGTTGACAAGGAAGCATGCGCTTGGATCCAAAAGATCTAATCATGCCGTCTAAAAAAAAAAGAAATTGGATCCAGTTTGATCCAATCTTATATAAAAAAAAAGAGAAGAAATTATTATTGTGTTGAATAAAGTCACTCTTGGTTCCCTTGTATATGCCAATTGATTTGATGTAGCATTCAAAGCACTAAGTAGCTCAATCCAATATGATTAGGTTCATCTTAGCATTGACCTTCCAGACAGATATGGGAAACATCGAACACTTGTGAATATTCGCCAACATCTACATCTATATCCATCTTCTTAATCTTTTCATTGTGGTTGTGGTTTGTTAGTTTCAGAGTATTGTGGCTTGTTCGACTATCTAATTAGAGTTTATTTACTAATATATGAATTGAATTTGCAAGGTACCTCCTCCTGTAGTCATTTTGGATTCGTTCATTGATTTGTCACGAATAGACGGAGTTTGAAATATAGGTTTTGTGGGTATATCTCTAGTAAACCCTCACGAGACTATAACTCGTCCACTAGGGACACCTAGGGGTTTAAAGGCTTGTTATTTATGCTAAAAGTGACCGTAGCCTCGACGAGACGGAGTTGTATGTATTTGTTTTATTTTTATTTTGGTTGATTTGCTCGAGGACTAGCAAAGTCTAAGTGTGGGGGAATCGATAGGTGTAGAATACACCGTATTTAATATCTAGTATTTATGCTTTCTTTGCGAGTTTTCTTGTAAATTATGTATCTTATGTTTGTTTTTGAGTTATTAGGTACTCTGGAGTCGCACGGAGGAAAAGAAGAAGAAATCACCAAAATTGAACAAAAAAGGCAAACTTGTCATTTCATCAAGGGCGAAGACTATTTGGAGTCCGAGAGGTGGTTAAGGGGCTCTCATTCGTGGTACCCCTTATCACTCAGCAGGTGGGTGTTACTAACACCGGTAGCCCTTATCCAGAGGATGGTTATCTTTGGATAGCACCCAATTGGGCCTGGTCCTATCCATGGCCCAGATCCGGATCCAAACCCGAAATCGGATCCAGACCCACTTCACAACCTAACCCTATGTCCGAGAGAACTTGTCTCTCATTCTTCATTTCATTTTTCCATGAAATTGAAGCAGAGAAATAGAACAGTGGCTATGGCGCTCGATCAAGGAATTGACAGGGGAAATAAGGGCTTCGATGAAATTTAGACGAAATCGAATATGTGTTTCGATCTGAGGTTGTTGCAGACGAGATTCGATGGATTTGGGATGTTGATATCGATCTCAGTAGATTGAGAAAAGCAGACAGGGTTTGAATTTGTGTGATATTGCTGTTGAATCAAGAGAGGAGCAGATGAATCTGGGATGGGTTTGTTGCTAAAATGGGTTTGTGGCTGTTGCTGTCGAAAGTGGTAGCTCAGATCGAGATTAGACGAAATGGAATCTGCTGTTGGTGTTGAGAATTAAAACTTGAAGAACAAAGATAAGATGGTGGATTGCATTAATGAAGAATGGCAAGCTTGATGGTCCTGGTGGTGCTGTTAATCTGTGGAAGTCGAGAGCTTGGCGGAGTGACTTCAAGGATGTGGTGATAATGATGCAGCTAAGATGTATTTGCATGCAATGGCTTAAATCGAGAGGGTATTGATTGGCAGTGAGCTCAGGTCATGTTGAGCTGAAGTGGTTGCCTGAGATGTAATTGCAGAGTGGGAACTACAGGGGAATGCAAGTGCAATGAGACTATGGCTCAAGAGTGCAAGTTTGTGGTGATTGACAAAGGGAAGAGTCGCTGCGGCTGAAGCAAGCAACTTTTTGCTGGTTCCGTTAAGTTGGTACAGTATGAGCTCAAGGTGAACTGGTTGCGAGGGGATGGCGAAGCACGCTGCAGAGTGATTGATTGTGTATGTGGGTGTCGCGGCGAGAAGGAGAGATTCAAGGACCTGGAATTTCGATTGAGCCGCAATGAAGCCGAGATAAAGCGAGAATGGTTTGAGATGATATGATACAGAGGCTATGGAAGGTTGCAAGTCTGAATTGTTGAGACGATACTGAGAAGGAATGGGTTCTGACAGATTTGGAGCTGCAATTCAGGTAGTGCGCAGCTTGAGAGATATTGCAGTTCCTGGGTATTATGAAGTCGTGAATGGAGAAGGTGGTACTTGAGCTACAAACTGGAGTTAGACTGGTATTGAAGCCCTGGTGGTTGTGGAATTGAAGCTGCAGTTGCGGTGGCTTTGAGAAGAGAGGAAATCATTGTTGATGGCTAACGAATGAATTGAATGATTGCAAGCGGTGTTGGGTTCTGGAACCTGTATGAGATATTGCACTTGAGCATAGATGGAAGTTTAAGAAGTAGATTGCAGTTGATGCTTCTGGTGTTGTCTTAAAGGGGTGCTGTTTTTGTCACAGGGAATCAGTGCTGATGAAGGTTTGCAATTGCAGTAGTTGGTGTTATATGTGAAGCAGCAAGATGAAGTTTCAACCAAGTCAAGTGGTAATTGCAGGTTGGCCTGAGCTATAGCTTGTTTCAAAGGTGAGCATTGCAGGTGGTGGTTGAAATGTATGCAAAGAGATGGCCTAAGCCTGGTAGGTGTTGCTTCATGGCGAGAGAGATGGGAACCGGCAGGGGAGAATGTATAAGCAATGGTTGTGTTGGCTAGAAGGTGATAAATATGGCGGTGGTGTGTAGAGTTGGCATTTGTACAACCCTCATGGCTGGGAATGAAATGCGAAGGTGCAAAGACGGGGACATCTTGGCCGTAAGTCTGCGGAAACACAACTACAGCCCATCTTGGTCGTGAACCGCAAGGCATGTGCAAAATTGCGGTGGCCTGGTCCGGACCGAGTTGGATCATTGACTCGTTTTGACTCTGCGATTGACCCGAGTTGGATCGTTGACTAACGGTTTGACTTTTGACCGTTATCTCTAACGGTGGACGGACAGAATTTTCAGGTGCCGGCGGTGACTTTTCCGTCCGGATTCCGGCCATAATCCCAGTTTTCCGGCGAGCGTTTTTGGGACAGAATTTCTACACGGGTTTTTCTCTCTCGTGGGCCGGGTGAATTTCCAACTAATGGACTTTGAAGACAAAACCTAGTTTTGGAAGGAGTGGAGCTATAAAAAGAAGACTTTTCTCAAAAAAACATATCTTTGATCTTTTATCTATTATTCTTTTTGCCTCTACACGGTGTTCTAGGGTTTAGAAACATGAAACTTCTCTTTCTTCTTGTTATGAACTCCATGAATATGAGCTAGAGTATTTTATTGGTTATGGAATAAGTTGAATTTCCAAACATGGGTTTTTGTGCAATAAATTAGTTTTTCTCTCATATTATCGTTTATGATTCACCATGAATATTGTTACATGATTTGAATGCTTGTTAGTCGAGTCGCGAATCGATTGAGTTTGCTTTCATCTTTATTGCTAGATTAGGTTATTATAGGCAAAAGTGATAATTAGGATTGCAAGTAGCATAAATATGATTATAGTTTGTAGTGATATATTCTTATGATCATATGTGAACCATAACCTTTGTTAAATCGATTAGTGCGCTTTCCACGTTCGATTGCTTTGATTGGCCTGATTTCATAGAACTTAACGCATCTAGGAATTAAACTTGATTAGTGCTTTTACACGTTAGGTTGTTCCTTTAGGTAGAATTCATATTCGCATCTTTTAATGTGTTTGTTGATGACATGAGGAGGTTTCGGGATATTCTTGCGATCAAGGTATTCTAGGGTCTTTGATAAAAGTTGAGATTAAAATATCAATTCTAGTTATTGTGGTGAAACCATGTTTGTGAATGAAAACGAAATCCATGACCAATATCTTCACATCCTTGATTTGCGTACTTTATTTGCTTTTTGTTTATTTTTATTTACACAATCAGAAATTCTTAGGGTGTTTTATATAGGAAACCATAACAATTTGACAACCTAGACCTCTCTGTGGGATCGATCCTTTCTTGCCCTTGCTATATTTATATTTTGAGTAGTAAGAAAGTGTAATTATATTTGTGTCGGCTGACAACCGGTCAATAAACCTATAAATGCATACGATCAGAACATAAAAATATCTCTGAGCATGAGAAGACATATGTATAGCGATTCTGTGCCTAAATGCGGATGGTTTTAAGTGACAAAATCAAACAGAATATCTTGAACCCATACATGAAAACAGAAACAAACAATCTATATAGCACATCCATAGACAATGGTTCTATTTGTGTTTTCTGAAGTCTCAAAAGCCATAAGTGGTTAAACTAGCTACTAAGTTGCGCAATCTGACTAACAGTGGGAAAAATATACCTTTTTTTTAAACCAATCTGCGAATGTTTCTGACTGTATGGAAATAAGCTGGTCTTCATTGGTAACAGACCTCTCAATGGAAGATTTTAACTCATCCATATGCATTCTAAGATAAAATTAAAAACAAAATATGACGTATTAACTGACAAACAATTTCTAATGAACAACAACGTGATACTTACGTCAGATGTGGGTCAATTTCTGCTGTGTTAAAAAGCACATATCTATGAGCAATCTTTAGCTCTTCACTATCCATACGCACTTGTTCACCTTTAGAAAAAGGACGTGCTGCCGGTGTGGTACCATCGTTTTTATCGGGCCTTGGGTTTTCTCTTATTTCAGCTGCTTGATCCTTGAGACCCAATACCTAACACACTCCATTCCAAGATAACACTCTGCTATACAAGCTTCAGGTAGTGCGTAATTTTTAACATATTCTTTGAATGTCTTCATATACCTATACGAAAGTAGCATATATATAAAACAGTTATACCAGTTTGAACACTTAAATATTAGGTAGTAACTCTAAGCTACAAGGGAAAGCTACTGACATATTGCATAACACACCTTTCAAATGGATACATCCAACGATATTATACAGGTCCACATAAACGCACTTCTCGATCTAGGTGAATTGTCAAGTGCACCATCACGTCAAAAAATGATGGAGGGAAGTACACCTCCAACATACACAATGTCTCAGCAACTTCTACTTCAAGTTCTACTAATCTTTCGAGATCAACTACCCTTTGGCATATTTCGTGAAAATAAGAACACAACCTGAAAATCGCCTTACTTGGCCCCGCAGGTAAAAGTCCCCTCAAAGCTACAGGTAATATTTGTTGCATAAGAACATGGTAATCATGAGCCTTAAGGACACCTAAGCAACCATCTTTCGAGAAATGCTTCCTAAAATCGGAACTATACACATATGGAACCTTCAAATTTCTCATCATATTATAAAGTATATCCTTATTCTTGTGGCTTAAAATTTGCATGGTGCTTGGTCGAAGAATTGTTTTGCCATTTATCATACGGATGCAATTCTAGTCGTATTCCCATACTCTTGAGATCATTACGAAAATTCAAACCATATTTTGTTTTGAACTTTATATTCAAAATAGTACCAATGATGCTCTCACAGACATTTTTTTCTGTATGCATAACATCAATAGTATGCCATAGCAACAAATCCTAGGAATTCATGAAAAAACCTAACATTAGTAATTCAAAAAAAAAAAAAAGATGAGTCTATGTTCAATGAAAATCAAGTTTTACACATATATAATTACTTATAAAGACATTTTGACAATCTAATATATATGTATATGAAGTTATAGTGAGTTCAAGCAAACATGACGTAACCTCATCATAAAATCGCTATTTGGAAGTTCAAGGGCTAATCAAAGTTATAGTGAGTTCAAGCATAGATGATCATGTGCATGAAACTATTTAACAAGTAAATGTGAAGTTAAACCGACCTTCCAAGAAGGCGTGTCGAAGAATATCGACCGTTTGTTAAACACCCGAAGCTCAGTTCCCTCGTCAGTTGCTCCAAATCCATTCGCATCAGAAACAACATCCCTTTTCCACTTCCCACAATTAGAATTAACATCCTTTGCACTCTTGCCGCACTACCCTGACCCTTTTCCTTTACCATCTTCTGATTCTTCTTCTGATTCTTTTCTGATTCTGATTCTTCTTCTTCTTTTCCTCTTTTTCTTTCCTTTTCTCCTCCTCGTTCTTCTCCGCTTTACCAAAATCATTCAAAATACTACTCTAACGTTCAAACACCTCATCACCAGACATAATAGGTGGTTTTTCTCTCCTCTCAATTTCTCCATTAAACATGCTTTTTTCTGCCGAAAAGGATGATTATGACGAAGAAATCTCCTATTATTCATGTATACAGTTTTACGACTAAATGGCAACCATACGCTAAGAGTATTATCACCACAAAGAGGACAGGATGCCTTCCCTTTATATGTACATCCAAATAGATTTCCATATGCAGGGAAATCATTAATTGTCCACATCAATAAAGCCTTCAAGTTAAATTTTGTTTTACTAAACGAATCATACACTTTGATGCCGTTTTACCACAACTTAATCAGATCATCAATCAATGGCTGCAAGTATACATCAATGTCCTTACCGTGTTGATTTTTTCCTGGAATCAGCATGCTCAGAATAATGTTTTTGGCTTTCATACACGCCTAGGGCGGCAATATGTAAATCACGATCATCACCGTCCAACAGCTGTGGGTTGCGGAAAGATCGCCAAACGGATTGAATCCATCAGCAGCAAGCCCAAGACACAGCTTACGCGAATCTGAAGCAAATCGGGAAACCTACGGTCTATGTGCTTCCAAGCCTCCTCATCCACCTGGTTGTCTAACCCCTCGTCCTGCCTGATTTCATGGACCTGATCTTGATGTGCATCACCTTCAAAATTATCCTCTTCTTGTATCTATTCTGAACCATGTGTCGCTCTCTCTTGGTGAACATCATTAGAAATAATAGCCGGTTCCCCATGAAAAACCCACTCGGTGTATCTAGGATCTACACCTCGTTTCAGCAAGTGAAGATGCACTATTTTCGGAGGAAGTGGCAAAGCAAGATTCTTACAATCAACACAAGGACAACTGAACATAAAAGGATTTCCAAGTTTTTGACAAACAGTCTCTATGAAATTCTTCAATGCATTCTGATATGGAAGATCACCCCTACATAAAAGAAAGATAAAATCAGAACACCATACGTAATATTATTGTAAACAATCTAGCAAACTGATCTAAAGAATATAATCAATATATATATCCTTAAGTTAAACATATTAACCTTGGCCAATAAATCCAATCTTTATTCATGATCAGTTACAACGAATTCAATCGATTGATATATATATATATATATATATATATGTTAAAATGCAACTTGAATCTGCGCGCAACAGAAAAAAGAAGAGTTAGAATAAGGCTCACAGAGATCTAGCCCTGCAATTAACTTCATCATGTAAGTTATAACAAGCATAATAAGTAATTACCCTAAACATTATAAGTTGTAACTGAAATGAAGTACTTTTTATTTCTTTTAAATCATGGTCTTACACATAAAATTAAAAATTATTACATATGAAGACTTTTCCCTAGCTTTGTAACTAGATCAACTATTTGATTAGTAGAAACTCCAACTTTTTCTTTTGCAGCAATGAAGTTAGCATCTAAAGCCCATGTAAAATCTTCACATTGTTCACATACAAGGTAAGCTATGTGCTTATTGTGTTGATTGTTGCATATTCTTAGGGTGAGTTTCATAGGTTGCGGAGTTGAAGAGAAGCACAATAACGATTGTGCGGTGGACAATCTTTATAAGAGTGATCATCTTCTCCACAAGAATTACAGACTTTTCGTTGATGGTAATAACAACAACTTGGCTTTGCAAGGGTCGAAGCATCATTAAACCATTCAAAGTAAAAAGGTAGGTATGGTGCACTTGAAGAACATTTTCCATAGGTTTCGAGTTGTTTTGGATCATAGAAATGCTCTCACATCGTTACAAGGAACATGCTTGCACCTAGAATAGAGCCAAGGAAACACTTTTTTTTTCATGGTTCCCTTGTTCACACATAGCACACTCATTTAGTATATTTTTCATTCTCATCTTACTGTTGCTGTTGTTGCAACTATTACTGCTACTTGGAGAGTCTTTCAAACCTCCACCCATGACTGATTCAGTGTTGTTATGGCTAATTAGAAGCTAATTTCAGTCCCTATTTAGTAATGCAATCAGTTCACAATTCTCTAAATATCTACAACATATACCTTTGAACTCTTCTCTCAAATTAACCTTTGTTTCCCTCCCAGTTCAGCCAAGTATGTGTACACAAAATTCTTCAGATAAAATTGAATCAAATCCTGCAAAAGAATTGAAATTTGAATCAATATAATGCAAATCACCTAAATTGAATGCAAACCCTAATTCTAATAATTTGAATTAAATACAACTTAATTCACCTGCATTCAATGCAAACCCTAATTCAAAATATTAATGCAACTGATTTTATTTCAACCACTAGTATTCAATGCAATGATTGAAATTAACTGAAATAAATGACCCCAATTATCCAAATGAATTAAATTCAATGATTGAAAAAAATATAAAAATCAAAATCGAGAATCAAAAACAAAATTAAAATTAAACCCTAAAGAGATCGAGAAACCCGATTTATAGACCTGGGTAAGTCTTCAGGTAGGTTGATCTGTTGATTGTTGTAAGTCTTCAACTCGATCTGTTAATTGTTGTTCAACTATATATGTTGGTGTAAAAACTTCATACAGCTACCTCGATCTGTTGGGTTAATGAGGGTGGTTTTGATGGTGGTGAGCTGTTGATGATGGTGAGCTGTTGATGATGGTTTTGATGGTTGCGGGAGATGGTGGTTTTGATGGTTGCGGAGATGGTGGTTTTATAGAGAAAGAAGTGATGAAGGAGGAGGAAGCTGCAGGGGATAAGGTTAGAAATAATGAAAAAAATAAGTGGCTAAGAAAGGTTAAGGGTACATGAAAAAAAAAATGGACGGTTACAGATTGAAATGGATGGTTAGGATGTAATATTTCTTACATCCCCTTCCCCTTTCGATCTGCTAAATTTTTTTCAATTCTGCTAAAACAAATTCACTTATGCTATTTTTTTTTTCACTTCTGCTAAATTTTTGACGAAAAGGGTGATTTTATGCCTCAAAAGATTTTCGGCGAGTATCTACATGGAATCTTACACGCATACTGTTGGACTCGTCATTCATACGAAGGAATCTTATCTATATTGGTCCAGTTTTCGATCTCCGAGCATGATTCTTTCTCGAACCTGATGAAATCTAGGTTTGGTTACGGTATCGGCGAGTATCTACATGGAATCTTACACGCATACTGTTGGATTCTCCGTTCTTACGAAGGAATCTTATCTATATTCGGATTTATTTCTAATCCAATGATCTAGAATTAAGCAAAAACAAAGACAAGGATCAATCTAACGGTCACAATTCATTGTTTGGTTTTGACAAAAAGAAACATTGCTCAATCCGTAACCTATTCTTTTAGCCAGTCAGATTGCATTAAATCTAATCTAACGGTTGTAATCCCTATCATGCGGATTGAGGATTTTCCTCCCCAACATCCCGCCTAAACATCCCACCCAAAATTTCCCCATCCTTCTAGAAACAACAACGTGTCACCTCTCCAATTTTCGGAAAAAAAGAAAAGGAGAAAAAATCAGAGACCACACATTCTCATTTGTCTCCCTCGTTTCCTTCTCCTTCTCCATTCCCATTCAACTCTTTCTCTCTCCGTTCTTTCTCAGAGAAAGAAAAACTCTGCAATTTTTTTTTTAATTCGCTCAAACCTAAAAATAAACCAAAAATCGTCTCATGTAACTTCAAATCCTCTCATTTGCAACCCTAATCAGAAAATCCAACTATCCACGTAACACCTAAAATTAAGAAAACAATCTTCTCGCAAACCCTCATCTAAAACGAGGTTTATCTCGCAACCATGAAAAGATTGGTAAAAAATAATCTCTCTAAGCAGCTCTTTTCTCTTATTTGATTTGGTTGATTTTAGATTTTTGTTCTTAGGTTTGGTTTGTTAACATGCAATTTTTTTGAGAGTGCAGTTTAGTTCTTTTTTTTTTTTTTTTTAATTTCAATAACATGCAATTGCTGATGATGTCTATTCTAGGATTTATCATTTGGTTTTGATTTGTTATAGGGTTCTTTTTAATTTTACTGATTTTGATTTTAGGGTTTTTTGATTTTTTTATTTTTTTTAATGTATGAAATGCAATTAGTTGATGATGTTTGTTCTAGTATTCGATTTGGTATGATTTGTTATAGGGTTCTTTTTAATTTCGACTTTGACTTTGATTTTTTTTTTTTTTTTTTTTTTTTTGATTTATAAAATGCAATTAGTTGATGATGTTTGTTCTGGTATCCTGATTTGGTTTGATTTGTTATAGGGTTATTTTTAATTTTATTGTTTTTAAATTAAAGCTTGAATCAATGGCATGATTTTGTACTTAGTAGCATGATTTACTTTGTTTCTGCACCTAAATGCTATTAACATTTTTCTTAGAGAATGATATAAGTAGCTTGGTTGATAGCTACCAAGTTAATCTTTATTTGCGGGTGGTTGGAATACGGAACCCATGGTGCATGGCTTCCGTATTCCAACCATCTCTTGAATAGTTGCTTGGTGGTTATGTTGTTCTTTATTGCTACCAAACTGCTAGTGTATTTCATAGAAGAACATGATTCTTGGTTTGTAAGCCTGATATACGTACATGCTTGTTCGCAATTTTGGTTAAGGAATAATGAGAGCTAGTGCGCTATCTATCATATGGGCGATACAATTGCTTCTTAAGCGATCGACTTACCCATATGAAAGTGAGTGGACTAGCTCATTTACAAATCCTTCCAAGTTGGTATCCAATAATGCTTTTGTAAATTGATAATGTTATACTGATTTCATTTTTGAATTCTGTTTTTGTAGCTCATTGATGAAAACAAATCTTACAACAATGGTAAAGAACAAGGTAAAGACTGATTTCATTATGATTCAGTTGCTCTTGTTCATGTAAATGATTTGCTTTGAGTTGTCAATAGATGCTAATGAAGCTTTTTTATTTAATGATGCAGAAGTCAACAGTAAAGAATAATGTCAAGCAGTTTCCAATCAAGGTAAACTCTTTTCATCTCAATTTCATTACATTAACATAAAAACTTTCTTTACCTTCTCATTTTAACTAAGTTATGTATGGTTTTTGCATCTAAAGAAGGGACTGAAGAGTCAACAGTCCCAACCTGTTAATGCATCTCCATCAAAAAGTGCTGCACTTTCTTCGAAGTGCCGAACACCTAGAAAGAACAAGTCAACAGAACCAACTTATCATATATCTCCAACTGATGCCGACACTTGCTCAGAGGCGATCATCACCAAGGTTCAAAGCAGCTGCAGAACCAACCAACCCTAAAAGTACTACACACAGAACTCCTCCGCCAAGTGCACAACCTGAAACTGACCAACCAACTCCATATACTCGAAATAAATTAGTTTCTAAGACGAAAACTATGCTGACAACTACAAAGTCTAAATAAGATGATGCAAATTCCAAATGCAAGACAATAAAGCAGAAATTGGACACAAGTACTGGCCCATGTCCAACTATTCAACTCAGGAATCCAACTGACACTTTTTCTGATTTTGAAGATGAAGAAGATGATGAAATTATACATACTAACCAAGACGTGCAAGAGGAAGAGTCTGATGTTTATTCTGATAAAGGAAAAGATAATGATGATGGTGATAAGACTGGTGGGGGAAGGAATTGAAGAATGATGATAATGGTAGTGATGATAAGCTGGAGGTTGTGGGAGCAAGTAAGAGAAGAAAGTTTGTTCCACGTGGACCAACGCAGATGCAGGCAATGAGGTTGGATAACACAGATCCAAAAGCCGAAGTTCCCTTCAACTATAAAGATCATCCAGTTGATAATCCATCCGTGCAGCTGGCAAGTTGTCTAGGGGTGTTAGTTCGGCGAAACATTCCGTTAACATACAATGATTGGAGAGTTGTTCCTTCCCATGAAAAGGCCAACATATGGAAGATAGTTGAGGTAATTAAAATGATTAATTGTTAACTCTGCAACTCTTTTCATTTAGTCGGCAACTCTTTAACTCATATAGAAGATTCTAACTAAAATGATCTACATTTATTTGCAGCAACGGTTCATTGTGCCTGAACATTACAAAGACTACTATTTTGCCAAAATGGGAGCATATCTTAAAGAATCTCGATCTAGGAAAGCCGTTTTGGTACTCCATGCTTTGGATCAGCTACAAGGGGAAGAAAGAGAGAAAAGGCTTGCAAACCTAATGCCCACGAGCATGTCTCACAATGAGTGAGAGAGGTTTGTGAAACGTGTAGGCTCGCTTTAATTCGAGTAAGTGTTTCAATATAATGAGTGATTATATTTTCTCGCTTGAAAATTTGAAATTTGTCTATTGATTGCTCAATTTCCCTTTGCAGGTCAAAAGGCTCAAAATGCAAGAAATTCGTTCAAAGCATGACACCCCTCACACGATTGGACGAGAAGGTTACGCCCGACTGGAGGCTAAGATGGTATGCTCTACCCTCGATTGAGTATTTTGTGTGTTCCATGGCCTCTCTTTTGTGCTCTAATTTTGACTTTTTAGTGTTGCATGCGATGCATGTCCAAACAATAATTAAGACAATTTACTTGACTTCATTTGTGGAAAATTTGTTAACTAATCGGGATTCACATTTTCTTTGCGAAAAAACAAATGAACACAACTGAACCACTTGATAGATCTCGATTTATGGGTAATGGTCACAAACCGAGTGAAGGAAAGGAACCAAATCCTAGTGTTCTAAGTGCTTTTGTGAGAAATCTTCTCTTCTTCCGTCTTTGAATTTATGTGTGCTTCAATAATGCAACAATATCTTATATGTTTCACACTTATACAGAAAAAAATTGAAGAAGCTCAAGCACAGCATAGTTCTGGTAGTGGATCTTCCTTGACAAACGATGTTCTTACATGGGCTCTTGGTGAAGATAAAGGGGTGAGACTTAAAGGCATGGGGTTCGGAGCGACACGTAAAATGATTGCAGCCAATAGTCACTATAAGTTGATCATTTGTCAAGAAACCTGTAGAGCAATGAATGATCGTCTTGTGATGTTAGAGGTGAGAATATATTTTGTTCATGGTTTGGTTTTTGGTTTTCTTTTTATAGTTGATGAATTCAAACATGATTTTGCCTCATACTGTCTATTTGTTTTTTTCTACATGAGAAGAGCTCAAAGTGTGTCTGGGCTGAAGTTCACTCTCACACTGACAGTCTAGTTGCAAGCAACAACGTGGCTAGTACTAGCAGAGTTGCTCCCTGCAATGCCACAACTCCCACTACTAGTCCTGTCAGCAGACCAAGTGGTGTGAAAGTGCCAGAAAGATTTACACCATGCCGGTTACTAAGTTGGTAAAAAGAAGGAGAGGTGGTGGATGATGCTAAAATTAGTGAAACGGATCCGGTGCAGGAGATACATGGGGACCCAATAGGTTTTGGAGCCTACACTGTATGTTTATTGGTTTCTCATGTTGAAGGTGCTCTCTTCTTCAAGCGAACTTCAGAGTTCAAGTTTGTTGTTGATGCTGTTGGAAGTGTCATCTCATGGCCCAAGGATCGCATAGTGTTCGATTAGTGTTCAAGAAACTTTTAACTTATCTTATCTTTAACTAGGTGTGTGTTTAAGTGTTTATGGGTAAAAATCGTTTCCGCCGATTTTGGTAAATTCGATAGGTGAGTGAGAAACTGGTTTAAACCCTAAACAAATGTGCTGCACGTGAGCACTTTATAGATTCGAGAGATCAATCTATACAAGTCCGGCCTAAACCAAGAAATGGTCGTTCCAGACTTTCTTCGGTCACAAAGTGGAGGAGAAGGGTTGATTTGGGGAGGGAAGCAAAGAAAGGTGTGAGACCGAATAGTGCGGGGAGAGTAGTGTCTCGACTTGTATCGAGAAAGTGAAAGCCGAGGAAGCTTGCAAGAGATGAAAGCTTTTGGAGAGCTTGCAAAGTTGCCTTTTCCGAGAGTGTTGTATTTTTCTCCGACCGAGACTTGTTGTCCGGGTGGAAATAGGTAAGACCTATTTATACAAGTCGAGATTGAAACGTACCCTGGCCTCATGAAGGAAGAGAGTAAAGGGTGAAATAATGGGAGGAGGTGGTAACCGCATGGCGTTAATGGGTGAAAACGTTTTCACCATTATTTCCTCATTTATTTGACCGCTTTATACCTATTCACGCTTTCTTAATGTGAGCGTAGTGTACGCTGCAAGCTGTGACCGCCAAACCATGACCCTGGAAAGCATCCCCCAGTTTGTGTTGATGTCTCGAGTGTTGGTTGCATCTTGAGTGCAAGTGGTGCTGCTAGGGGCGCGTGTGGCATGTGCGGAATGCCTTTGTTGCGAGTTGCACCTCGAGCGCAAGTGGCAATGCCAGAGCTGCTAGTGGCGTGTGTGGCATGTGCCAATGGCATGCGTGGAATGCCTTGGTGGTAGGTTGTACGTTAAGTGTAAGTGGCAATGCATAGAGCTGCTAGTGGCGTGTGTGGCATGTGCCAATGGCATGTGCGGAATGCCTTAGCGGTAGGTTGCACGGTTTGCAAGTTAGGCTACCAGCGTGGGTTTTGGCATGTGCCAATGGCGCGTACGGCCAAGTTGGACTAGGTTCAACGGCTTGCAAGTTGGGCTACCAGCATGCGTGTTTTGCATGTACCAATGGCATGCGTGGCCAAGTTGAATCATGGCCCGTGTTTAGAAAAAGCTTCCAAATGAGCGTGTTGGCATGTGCCAATGGCTTGCTCGGCCATTAGGGCCACGTCTGGTAAGAAAATCTACCAGCGATGCGTGTTGGCATGTGCCAATGGCATGCGTGGCCAATTTTGGTCGCGCCTTGGTAGAAAAAGCTACCAGCGAGCGCGTTGGCATGTGCCAATGGCATGCGTGGCCAATTTGGGTCGCGCCTTGGTAGAAAAAGCTACCAGCGAGCGTGTTGGCATGTTCCAATGTCATGCGTGGCCAATTTGGGTCGCGCCCTGGTAGGAAAAGCTACCGGCGAGCGTGTTGGCATGTGCCAATAGCATGCGTGGCCAATTTGGGTCGCGCCCTGTAGGGAAATGCTACCGGCGAGCGTGTTGGCATGTGTCAATGGCATGCGTGGCCAATTTGGGTCGCGCATACTGGTAGGAAAAGCTACCAACGAGCGTGTTGGCATGTGCCAATGGCATGCGTGGCCAATTTGGCCTAGTTTGCATGGTTTGCAAGCCTAAGTGTGGGCGCTACTTTGGCATGGCGCGGCTAGGGCCAAGGTAAGGGTGTTTGGCTTGGCGTGGCGTGACCAGCGTAGCTAGGGCCAAGGCAGAGTGTGTTTGGCATGGCGCGGCTAGCTTGGGCAAGGTGTGGCTGGCATGATTTTCCATTGGCACGGAGGTGCGGGTAGCATGTTTGGCATGCTTTGGCGCGTTTGGTATGGCTGGCATGATTTGCCATTGGCATAGAGGTGCGGCTAGCATGGTTGGCATGCTTCGGCGTGTTTGGTATGGCTGGCATGATTTGCCATTGGCATAGAGGTGCGGCTAGCTTAGGTTAGGTGTGGCTGGCATGATTTGCCATTGGCACGGAGGTGCGGCTAGCATGGTTGGCATGCTTTGGTGCGTTTGGTATGGCTGGCATGATTTTCCATTGGCATTGAGGTGCGGCTAGCATGGTTGGCATGCTTCGGGCGGCGTTTGGTATGGCTGGCATGATTTGCCATTGGCATAGAGGTGCGACTAGCATGGTTGGCATGGTTCGGCGCGTTTGGTATGGCTGGCATGATTTTCCATTGGCATAGAGGTGCGGCTAGCTTAGGCTAGGTGAGGCTGGCATGATTTGCCATTGGCACGGAGGTGCGGCTAGCATGGTTGGCATGCTTTGGCGCGTTTGGTGTGACTAGCATAGCTAGGGCCAAGGCAGAGTGCGTTTGGCATGGCGCGGCTAGCTTGGGCTAGGTGTGGATAGCATGACTTGCCATTGGCGCAGAGGGGAATTATGGTTTTGTTCGTTGTAACCCTAATTTGAAAAAAATACTCCCTATTAATTACTGACTACATGCATTAAATGTCCTAATAAATGTGTCAGGTGACATTAGGTTATTTGGGGTTTTACGATTTTACCCTTTATTTAAAAACCACCATCAACATTAAGTCCCCGCTAGCTCGGAACATGAGCTTTGTTACTGAGGTAAGCATAAGATGGTGACAAATTATCAACAAACAAATCGTAAAGAGAATTGAGGAGGCTTGTCTGACCTTTTTATAAATATGATTTGGAATCCTTGCCTCTGGCAGTTTTGCACAAATCGGGAGGCTGGCACAATTGGGAAGTTAGCGTTGTGAGAGACAGGAAGCTGGGCGGCATTGAGAAGTTGTTGCGAGTTGGGAAACTGAGCGTGCTAGCTGGCGGGACCGGTGCAAAAACGGGAAGCTGATCGTGCTAGCTGGCGTGACTTGAGTTGGGAAACTGAGCGTGCTAGCTGGCGGGACCGGCGCAAGGTGGGGAAGTTGAGCGTGCTAGATGGCGTGACTTTGGCGGCGTTGGGAAGTTGGGCACAATTGGTGGGACCGGTACAACTTGGGCGACGTTGGAAAGTTGGGCGCAATTGGTGGGATCGGTGCTACTTGGGCAACGTTGGGAAGTTGGGCGCCCTTGTGGGCCCGTTCCGTATATGCACGATTTTTGGTATAGGGAATTCCTTCCCTATTTCAGAATCTCCACACCCATATGTATAAAATCCCTTTCTCTCATCTTTGTTCTTCTATCTTTTCATACTAGCGGCAGAGTCATAAAGAAAAACCGGTTTCAGTGTATGTCTTCCAAGTACTTCTCTTGTTTCCCCTTTTCATGTAGGTGCAAACCCCAAAAGTAGGCGTTTTTATAATCCTTGCAATGATATTGCGCATATGATTTCTTGGCGTGCTTCTTGTAGAAAATATTGTATATACGCACCCAAGGGAAATACTATATATATGATTCGAACCCGTAGAAAAACGCTCCATATATAATTTTGAACCCGAAGAAGGATACCATAGACGCATTCGAGCCCGTAGAAAATACAGCGTACATAGTCTTGAACCCGAAGAAGGATACTGCAGACGTACTTGAGCCCGTATAAAATACTGCGTATATAAATTATTTTTTTTGAACCCTAAAGAAGATACTGCGTGTGCATTTTCGAACCCGTAGAGAATACTGTATATGTGCTTCATATGACTTCGAACCCATAGGAAATATTGCATATATGAATTTCGGACTTGAAGAAAATATCGCGGGCAGTTTTGAACCCGTAGAAAAATGCTTCATACATAATTTTGAACCCGAAGAAGGATACCATAGACGCATTCGAGCCCGTAGAAAATACCGCATATATAATTTTGAACCTCAGAAGAAAATATCACGTGTGCAGTTTTGAACCGTAGAGAATACACCCTCTCTTTTTTTTTTTTTTTTTGGGTGCGGTTATGTGTCAGGGAGATAATTTCGTCTTTCTCCGTGTGCAGATATCTCGTTACTAAGTTGCTATGAAGAAATCCGACAAGATGTTACCTGAACAAAATTTCGCCTCATCAAAGGATGTTCATAGTTCCAAACCAAACACGGATGACGAATTCTTTGGTAGACCCCTCGCCCCTGCTCGGAAGAATCACCCGGAGTTTCGTGCCAATTTTGTTAACCAGGTGGTGAAGATGAAAAGAAGACACGTTTGGTTCGCCCGGCAGAACACCATACGGCCTGTCTTCATAAAGGGGTATATTCTTCTTCCAACATTGATTTCGGGATGTGTCAAAGCCCATTGCGTTCTTTTGATAGATGGGTTGAGTTCATGGTGAGTACGGAGCACATAAATACCAATTTGACTCGAGCGCAGATTATTGATGTCTGTCCGAGCTTCAAGAAATCTTGATTAGGAAGGATATCCGGAGCTTGGTTGCTTTCATCTCCGGATGGTGTAGGACACCCATACGATCATATGTAGATGGGGTGAAATAACTTTCTCCTTGGAGAGTGTGGCTCTCTTGCTGAATCTTTCGGTAACCGGGAATCTTAATATCCGATTGTCTGAAGGTAAGGAGAAGATGCGGGAAGACCTTGCCGCTAAGTTGGGAGATTACGCTCGAAAAGACTCCACTTTGCGAAGTCGAAGGATTCTCGTCCCAGGAAAGAGGATGAAAGGTGCTTTTACAGCTGGTGGATATCTCAATGGTTTCCGGACGAGTGGAACCTAAATGATAAAAGCGGTGATCTTCATGTTGCAAAGCATTTTTGGCTCTCTCGCGATTTGTCTAGAGACATTTTTGATGACGGTTCGGCAAGAAGGAAATAAGACCAGAGTTGCTAGTGATTCTTGTGAAGTTAGCAAAAGGTGAAGTTCTTCCCATTGGCAAGCTATTCCTTGGTTCCCCGTATGTGCATCCGGATCACCTAGTTGCGAACATGCGAGTTTCGAATGGTTTCATGAAAGTGGATTCATATGTGCACGTTGATTTTCGCAAGCCTGGCTATGGGATCACTTTGAGAAGTATGCTCGAAACCGTTGCCTTCGATTCCCGCGAGTTGGGGCGGCTCCAGAATTCTTCGATGGGTGAACAAGCGTCAAGAGTTGGCATGATCTTGGTTAGTTTTCTCGATAAGTCGCATGAAATCGGTTTTCGCCCATGGGAGCCGGTCCATAGGTCGGTGACTCAAATTGACACCTTTGCTTCTGCTCCGATCATGTCTTTATCTTTTGACGGCAACTTGAGTGTTGGTGAAAACTTGTTTATTCAAAGTTGCATGTCCGGATATATGCCGTCTTTCTTCATGGGTTCTTTCCGAATAGCTTCTTACAATATTGACCGTGCTGCTCGTCACATGGGTTTCGATCAAGGGGTGCCTCTTGCTTACCAGCTGGTGGTTCCTAAGGATTCATTGCATGCCTTTCTCAACGCCAGTGCCCTTGAGGCGGGTATCCGCCTTCCCTTCTTTCAGACGGGAAGAATAACTTTGACGACTTTTGGCTATAATGAGTTCTGGTATGATGAGTTCACTATGCTCCAAGATTTTGTAAATAACGTGGTGGAGAATGTTCGTTGTAAACCTTCCCCAGCAGTTTTGAAGAAGTATCCAATGTTGAGAGATCCCAAGCGAAAGTTTCCTGGCAACTCGGAAAGTCCCCAGGCAAAGGAACAGAGAACGAAGAATCGTGCTGGCGGGTTCCGGGCGGTTTCAAAAGATCCTTCCGCAACTCTCGTGTCTTTCCTGTTCTTCCAATAACCGGTATGTGTCGCCTCCTTGTTGGTTTGTCTCAAAGCATGTGAATTTCGCTAAAAACATGTGTTTTGTTTCTTCCGGGGCTTGATGAGTGTTAATGCTTTCGCTGCCCTTGCACGTTGCCGGGAGACGGCAATTTCTTCGAAGAATTCCGGCGAAGACCGAGACTACTTATAGCGGTGATGAGTCGAGAGAAAGAAGAAAGTTCGCAAGTGAGAGTGATTCCTCCGCAAAGACTTTGGTTCGTTTTCGGGAAGTGGTTCGGTGAGTTTTGCATTTCTTTTATTTCTTCTTCCGTTTTTTCTTTTGAAAGATGTCCAACTCAAGTTCGCAGGAGGAATCCGGTTCGGAGGACGATTACGGGGTGGAGCCACACGAAAACTTGCCTTTGGTGGCCACCATGGTGACTTGGAGATGGGAGTTAGCCAATTGCCAGCACGGATGCGGTTCAAACGGTGGATGATTCTCGATGGTTGCTGCCGTAGACATGAAGAAGACCCTGCGAGTCGTGAGGCCAGTTGCGGGCGCCATTTTTGATCCCCGTACTTGGTTCCTTCTCCGGGTCATGTCTTTGGTTGGCGGTTTCAAACAGGCGCTAAGTATGAGGCGTTGTACACGAATATGGGAGAAGTACGGACATATGGCCACAACCAAGAAGGTCACTAGTCGATTTGCGCTGGTTAAGCGTGTGGAAGAGGCTTTATCTTCCATCGAGGATATGCGTGAGGTGATTTGGTCACATCGTTTCTCAAGACGTTATTGCCGATCGGGAGCACCATCGCGACGTGTGCGTAGAAAAGGAGTTCAACACTTCGTGGTTTTTCAAAGCCTTGCTGAGATCCAGTCGAAAGATGCAGACAATCGAAATCCTTTCTCGCAGAGGAGATTGCACGACGGGAGGTAGAACTCGAAAAGCTTTCCAAGATGTTAACTACGAAGAAGCGGCTCTTCAAGACGTAAAGTTGACTTTCTCCAAGAAAAGCGGGACCACTTGTTGGATGATTTTCCTTGAATGTTTCTCTGTTAAACTTTCATTTAGGTTCTTTTTTTTTTTTTTTTTTTTTTTTTTTGAAAAACATACTGGATGTCTGGTTCAAAGTTCGACCGGTTTTGATAGACAGCTGGTAGCTTTTAAAGATATTGGATTATTTATGGGATGAATGGTTTTGATAATATAACTCTGATTATGTTTTGTGTAAGGAATATTGCTTTTATGAAAGTGTGTGGCTATCAATAGGCACAAGACGCGATAGTATGACGGTTTTATTAAGAACCTAAAAACAGATCGTATATCTTGCCCAGTCTAAATTTACTCACTTCATAGGTTTTTACGAACGCGCCCCTCTCCATGTAAAAAACGGCTTTGCTGGTAGCATCGCCAATGAGGTCCCCAATCGCTGGTAGCATCTTTGACGATTCCCAGAGTTTTTTGGTGTAATTTTTATAACTGGTAACCGGGTTGTCTGGCAGTTGATTTGGATTGAGTCGCAAGTCCCCAATCGCTGGTAGCATCTTCAACGAGTCCCCAGTTTTTTGGTGTAGTTTTTGCAACTGGTAACCGGGTTGTCTGGCAGTTGAGTCGGATTGAGTCGCCTTCCCCTACCATCTTGACATCTGGGTCGAAGAACGAGATCGACAATCTGATATTGTAGCCGATAGATCAATCCTCCCACTGTGGTCGCCAATTGTTTATGGGTAAAAATCGTTTCGCCGATTTTGGTAAATTCGGTAGGTGAGTGAGAAACGGGTTTAAACCCTAAACAAATGTGTTGCACGTGAGCACTTTATAGATTCGAGAGATCAATCTGTACAAGTCCGGCCTAAACCAAGAAATGGTCGTTCCAGACTTGCTTCGGCCACAAAGTGGAGGAGAAGGGTTGATTTGGGGAGGGAAGCAAAGAAAGGTGTGAGACCAGAATAATTCTGGGAGAGTAGTGTCTTGACTTGTATCAGAAAGTGAAAGCTTAGGAAGCTTGCAAGAGATGAAAGCTTTTTGGAGAGCTTGCAAAGTTGCCTTTTCTGAGAGTGTTGTATTTTTCTCCCGACCGAGACTTGTTATCTTGTGGAAATAGGTAAGACCTATTTATACAAGTCGAGATTGAAACGTACCCTGGCCTCATGAAGGAAGAGAGTAAAGGGTGAAATAATGGGAGGAGGTGGTAACCGCATGGTGTTAATGGGTGAAAACGTTTTCACCATTATTTCCTCATTTATTTGACCCCTTTATTCCTATTCACGCTTTCTTAATGTGAGCGTAGTGTACGCTGCAAGCTGTGACCGCCAAACCAAGACCCTGGAAAGCATCCCCGAGTTTGTGTTGATGTCTCGAGTGTTGGTTGCATCTTGAGTGCAAGTGGTGCTGCTAGGGGCGCGTGTGGCATGTGCAGAATGCCTTTGTTGCGAGTTGCACCTCGAGCGCAAGTGGAAATGCTAGAGCTGCTAGTGGCGTGTGTGGCATGTGTGGAATGCCTTGGTGGTAGGTTGTACGTTGAGTGTAAGTGGCAATGCATAGAGCTGCTAGTGGCGTGTGTGGCATGTGCCAATGGCATGTGCGGAATGCCTTAGCGGTAGGTTGCATGGTTTGCAAGTTAGGCTACCAGCGTGGGTTTTGGCATGTTCCAATGGCACGTACGGCCAAGTTGGCCTAGGTTGCAAGGCTTGCAAGTTGGGCTACCAGCATGCGTGTTTTGCATGTGCCAATGGCATGCGTGGCCAAGTTGAATCATGGCCCGTGTTTAGAAAAGCTACCAACGAGCGTGTTGGCATGTGCCAATGTCATGCTCGGCCATTAGGGCCACGTCCTGGTAAGAAAAGCTACCAGCGATGCGTGTTGGCATGTGCCAATGGCATGCGTGGCCAATTTTGGTCGCGCCTTGGTAGAAAAAGCTACCAGCGAGCGCGTTGGCATGTGCCAATGGCATGCGTGGCCAATTTGGGTCGCGCTTTGGTAGAAAAAGCTACCAGCGAGCGTGTTGGCATGTGCCAATGGCATGCGTGGCCAATTTGGGTCGCGCCCTGGTAGGAAAAGCTACCAGCGAGCGTGTTGGCATGTGCCAATGGCATGCGTGGCCAATTTGGGTCGCGCCCCGGTAGGAAAAGCTACCAGCGAGCGTGTTGGCATGTGTCAATGGCATGCGTGGCCAATTCGGGTCGCGCCCTGGTAGGAAAAGCTACCAGCGAGCGTGTTGGCATGTGCCAATGGCATGCGTTGCCAATTTGGCCTAGGTTGCATGGTTTGCAAGCCTAGGTGCGGGCACTACTTTGGCATGGCGCCGCTAGGGCCAAGGTAAGGGTGTTTGGCTTGGCGTGGCGTGACCAGTGTAGCTATGGCCAAGGCAGAGTGTGTTTGGCATGGTGCGGCTAGCTTGGGCAAGGTGTGGCTGGCATGATTTTCCATTGGCACGGAGGTGCGGCTAGCATGTTTGGCATGCTTTGGCACGTTTGGTATGGCTGGCATGATTTTCCATTGGCATAGAGGTGCGGCTAGCTTAGGCTAGGTGTGGCTGGCATGATTTTCCATTGGCACGGAGGTGCGGCTAGCATGGTTGGCATGCTTTGGTGCATTTGGTATGGCTGGCATGATTTGCCATTGGCATTGAGGTGCGACTAGCATGGTTGGCATGCTTCGGCGCGTTTGGTATGGCTGGCATGATTTGCCATTGGCATAGAGGTGCGGCTAGCATGGTTGGCATGCTTCTGCGCGTTTGGTATGGCTGGCATGATTTGCCATTGGCATAGAGGTGCGGCTAGCTTAGGCTAAGTATGGCTGGAATGATTTGCCATTGGCACGGAGGTGCGGCTAGCATGGTTGGCATGCTTTGGCGCGTTTGGTGTGACTAGCATAGCTAGGGCCAAGGCAGAGTGCGTTTGGCATGGCGCGGTTAGCTTGGGCTAGGTGTGGATGGCATGACTTGCCATTGGCGCAGAGGGGAATTAGGGTTTTGTTCGTTGTAGCCCTAATTTGAAAAAATACTCCCTATTAATTACTGACTACATGCATTAAATGTCCTAATAAATGTGTCACCGGTGACATTAGGTTATTTGGGGTTTTACGATTTTACCCTTTGTTTAAAAACCACCATCAACATTAAGAAACTTTTAACTTTTGGTAACAAACATCTATATCTCTGCCATTTTTTTAATTTGTGTGTTTAACACTAGCAGGTGAACTTAAATGAATGTAATGGGTCACTAGCAGGTTTAATATGAATGTGAATTACTTTCGGCAATTTGGTTTCAGCTACGATTTCTTTTTCTTTTTTCAAAATTTTTTTATGCACACAACTCCAAACAAGGGTTGTAGGTCAACATTCAACTACTAAAAACCTTTGTTGTATTATAGAATTTGACTATACAAGGCACAGGTTGTGTTTTGGACTTTTACAATACATATTAGAAGTTGTACAAAATTTTTCAACCATTACAACAAGAGTAGTAATACTACTATTCACAACTTTTATAGAAGTTGTGTTATGGACTTGGACTACACATATTAGAGGTAGTACAAAGATTTTCAACCATAATAACAAGAGTAGTAATAGTGCTATTCACAGCATTTATAGAGGTTGTGTTATGGACTTGTACTACACATATTAGATTTGTACAAAAAATTTCAACCATTATAACAAGAGTAGTAATAGTGCTATTCACAACATTTATAGACGTTGTCTTATTGGGTTTTACTACACTTATCAGGTATTGTGAAAGCATGTATAACAATATAAATAGGTGTTGTGAAAGGATGTCATACAACTCATGTAGGTATAGTGAAACACGGATTGACAACTCTTGTAGAAGTTGTTTTAGGCTTCCAAAATAAAATCGAGAGAGAATCACAACTGAACCACAAGGTAGTCCAAACTTGAACCACAACTAGGTTTACGACCCTTAGCTGGAAGTTGCAGTAAATCGCGGACCTTCCGCAACCCCCTCCCTTTCGCAATCCATCGATAAGTGTCGTTGTAGATCAACGCCGACACTTGTGGGGTTGCCAATGTATGTTTTTCCCGTAATGACAACAGTTTTAAAACCAACTAAATTCATTAATTCATGGACATAATATAACATAATTGGAACGAACATATCTTCATGGCATAAGTTTTGACTATGTAATCATCAATAGTTAAGATATAATTTTGTAAAACAAAGAACCTATTCATTCATCATTTTCGTCACCATCAAAGTCCCCACCGCATTTCATTTTATTTTATTACTTACGCAAGTACCCAATTAGCCATTTTCAGTGGCCAACAATATCTTTTTATTACTAACTAAAAAGATAAAATTAGACTCATAATCCTTTAGAATCATAGGAATTTTTCGTACTCTATCGGTACCCATTAAGCTATCTTTTATAGAGGGAAATATGTTTATTCTAAAGCAAATTAATACCCAACGGCTAATGGGATAAACTATCATTTTTAAATCCAATGAATGTCTAGGTGAAGGAGTAAGATTTCCGGTTGCACGTGGAAAAGAACTCTAAGAGCATCCACAGTCGTGGAGTATAACCAAATTTTTTGGTAAAAAACAGACGCAGTGGAGACGGAGTAAAGACCAAAGACCGGACTATAACCAAAACCCAGACCATATTTAGTCTTTAGTCTGGTCTTTAGTCGAGCGTAAATTGAAGTTGCTTTGATGGGCGTAACTCAAAGTTGCGCCAACAATTAAAAAAAAAAGAATGAATGGGCGCAATTTGGAATTGCGCCCCAACAATAATAAAAAAAAAAAAAAAAAAAAAAAAAATTGGGCGCAACTTTGAGTTGCGCCCCAACAATAATAAAAAAAGAAGAAAATTGGGCGCAACTTTGAGTTGCGCCCCATCAATGATAAAAAAAAAAAAAAAAGAAATGGGACGAGATTTGGAATTACGCTGGTTGGGCGTAACTCAAAGTTGCTTTGACCAAATTTTAGTCTCCCTCCACTGCGTTACAACACGGACTAAACCCAAATTTTAGTTTTTTTTTTGCTCTTTGCTCTTTGGTTATGGTCGCACCACTGCAGTTGCTCTAACCAGATAAATATGCCCCACTTGGAAAGAAATTTTAGGAAAATATTACAAGCAGGTAAAGATGTGCCCCCCACTATTCTTTTTTTACCTGATTTTTAGGTGAGGAGGCTAAAGATGTGTCGTCCCAAATACAAACGGCTAAACATTACCCACTTAGACTCCCCTTACCATGCACTCCTCCAAATAACAGACTCCTTGCCCAACCCATGGTGGACAAAATTTAATCAAACTCCTTTGTCTGCAAGGAGGATCCTCGGTTCATAACCCTTGCTCTAATAATTTTGTAAAAATTTCCTATCTTGTGACGATTACAAAGAATCCTATTATAGGGATCCAAAATTTTAGTTTTGAGGGCTCACAAGAGGATAAAAAATCGGGTCGTCAAATAGTAATCTCAAAAGCCCCTTATCCCAATGATTAATTAATGTTAATGATTAGGTTAATTAAATTAAGTAAGATTAGTGATAAGATTAGAGTAATCATTTGATTTATAGTTAATAATTGAAAATAAAAAAAAACACAAAATTGGTTAAAAAGACCAAAATTAAAATTTCCTGGGTGAAAAGGACAGTTAGATTTTGATACTGTTTAAATGGACAAAAATTTAAAAATAGGCGGATGTAACCAGTTTCATCCTGCCCATTTTCAAATACTTTTTCTTATTTTTAATTTACACATGATGCATCCAGTTTCATCCTCGCTATTTTTAAGTTTAAGCCAAGGATGAATCCAGGTTTCATCCTTGCTATTTTTTGGTGTCCATTTATTGCATTACTAATTTTTTACTCGTCCATTTGAACCGTGTTTTAAATTTTTTGGACAAATGACCCATTTTCGGAAAAAAAAAAAATTCAGATAATTTTTTTTTTTTTGAAAATTGAATTCTGGTTAGGACCGTATATTTTAGATACGATTGGGAGTTCATATTTTCCCAACCGTCTAAAATTTATACAGTGGGGAAATCAATATTCTTCCAACCGCATTTAGTTCTGGATCTTAGTTTTCAATCTCTAATTTAATCAAATCTAACGTATTCGTGGGATTAAAAGCAATAGAAAAGGGTTGGGTTTTCGATTCTTACCCAATTTAAGTTATTACTGGAGAATCGACGATTTATCGTCATGGAAGAAGAGGAAGAAGAGCCGATGGAGGAGAATAAGAAGAAGAAGACGCGTTGTTGTTGTTGTTGTTTTTTTTTTTTTTTTTTTTTTTTTTTTTTAAGGTTTAGGTTTAGTATTTGATTTAATTAGATTTAGGTTTGGTAATTATTTTGGTTATCAAAGGATATTTTTGTATTTTTAATAATAAATTAAGTCACCCGGCCTCATCCATATTTAGGATAATTGAATCCATAGTAGCCCTCAAAACTAAATCCTTGGAGCCCCTATAATAGGTTTCATTACAAAACCTCTTTTTCTAGTGACACACATTCGGCAAAATTCTTCTCTCATTTTAAGGCATATTCGGGGAAAACCAGTTTCTAGAAACTTATATAAACGCCGGTGTCACTGTAGTACAGTGGTAAAGTCAATAAGTGATGATATGAGTGACCTAAGTTCGAAATTCACCAGCACCAATTTTTTTTTTTTTTTGGTTTCTTTTATATTTTTGGGTTAGCCAGGGGCTCTGACTCTAATGGTTGAGGTCCGAGATTGACCAACACCATCGCTTAATAGTTATTTTTGGGGGGAAATTATCGTTTGGTCATATTTTATGTGTCCTAAGTTAGTTTGGTCTACCTGCAAAAGGGGAGTTCTATTTGGTCCTTATTTATTCAAAAATATTAAAGTTGTTTGAGGAAA
>JAJJWW010019032.1:0-11524 GCA_023531295.1 Papaver armeniacum
CCAATCCTTGTGCAACCACCATAAAATATGGCTACACCTCTCTCGCCAGCCATCATGGCCTTGAAGCTACTAGCCATCACGTGGCTGTGCATCCTGCATTATTTCAAGCTGCGGCTCCATCATCCAACCACTGGCGGCATCTCCCGAGTTGCAACCTTCCATTGCATGATGAATCACAAGCATCAACGACACACCATTTCACACTCTGCCGTATCATCTCATCATTCCATATACCCAGATTGCCGGGCTCGTAATTTCGAGTGCTGCCTATGCTACAACTCATGTAATACTCTTACTAAGTCCATCCCAGCACCACCGAGCGGGATTGCTCGAAACGACCTTGCAGCCCTTGCAATTCTATAAGCCCATGGAGTCCAACTCGGTCACCACAAGCCATCTTCGGTTCAACACAAAACACCACCGCAACTCACAACTATTCAGCTCCACATAACAACAGTTCCACCAATCTACCGAGAAATCCCAATGCACAATGACTCTTCATGTACGCACTACATAGCATGTCTGCGAACTTGCCAGCGATTCACCTAAACACTCGGCAGAATCGAGACTTCAATGACTCAATCTCTTCCTCGGCAAGCACACATAGAGTTGCAATGCGGTTCCATGACAATCACCAACTGAAATTTCCACATCATCAAATGCGACTCTTGATCTCGTAACAACACATTCAACCTGCCATTTTCCATTCATCCAGCGACACTCGACTTGCCCCGAGCCTTCTCTTGCCTGCAATTACATCACACAAAGCCCCTTGTTCCAGCATGCCATCTCTCAAGTTAAGCTCGAGCCGACCTAGCCCCAACTCGATCCACCGAAACATCCATTACCAGTTGGTTCGGTTCCCGGCAAGCATTCCAACTCCAATGCTCATCCCCAGACACCTAATCACAAACTACAGTGCCTGCAAGTCCACTAGTTGTACTTCATGCACGAACTTGGCCCAAGTCCTACTACTTGCCCTGCAGCCTCCTCGGACTTCAATGCGGCTTCAACGACTGCAAATCATGTAGCTTACCGGCTCGGATCACCTCCGCAATAGCACAGACAACTTCGAACCACCACCTTGCTGTCTTGCCTGCAACTTACATTTGCTCCATCCATTGGCAATGCCACCATGAGCATCAAGCTCACAAATCACACCACCAGGCGACCACTTTGCCGGACTCAAAGCCATTGAGCAACGAACAAATCAGCCACCGATCCACCAAAGCATCCAAAACTCGGTTACCACCATCCCAGTCAACATAATCACCTGCCATACATTCCACTCGACCTTCATCTCAGCTTCAAGTATAACTCCATTTGAGTTTCATTGCCACTTTCTTCAATCGAATATCAACCTTTACGAGGCAACGGTGTTTAAACCAAATCACCAAAACCCCTTCACGTTTCTTCATAAGAAACCATTACGACTATCTTTATTCACCGAGTTCTCTTCCATCCTTATACATCCAACATCGAACTACAACCAACGAGCACCGACACTGTATTGCCATTGCAGCCAAACCACAACCGCAATATTCCGCACTACCAGCTTTCTCAAGATGCAGCTCGAGCTTAGATCAAACCATCAACACTGTTGCTTAGAACCCATCACTATAGCAGTGAAACCCATTTCCATCTTGTTCTGCAACTTCATTCTCGATTCAACCTCCAATCTTCCACTGAGTTTCCGATCCGACTCAATAACGTCAATAATGTAAATTCATCATCACTCTTCTCGACTCACAATCATTCTTGAGCAACACAGGTGCCCTCTTTCTTCATCTCGGATCTGAATCCTATTTTCACGAGCATCGACAGACACCATTAGCGTAATCGGTTTTGAATGATAAAACGCAGTCTATAGAATTTCTATCTCGCTTCTCTCGATTTGTAATTCATGGCAACATCAAAACCCTACTTTAACTTAGTCATCCTCAAGAACAAACTTTTCCATGGTTGCTCTTATTTCCCACTTTTCAGATCGACACAAAATAATGTGGATAAGATACTTGTGTTGTAATGACGAGAATTACTCGTAGACACTCAAACATTCCCGTATAAGGGCCACCATCCGAGAATATCCCTCTTCTTGCATTCATCGGTTTTGCGAACCGACAAGCTTATTAATAGATTTTGCTCAGTAACTTCCTCGGACGCAATCAATTGACTTCAATCTTTCGTCGCTAGCTTCGCCTTTTGCTCTTTTCCAGCTTAAATGAGTGATTTCTTCTCCTTTTGTTCTCGGTGACTCCATTGCACCTATAAAACTCAAAAGCACGCGTAAAGTACATAATTCACAAGAAAAATAGCAAAGAAAGCATAACTACTATATAGTAAATACGGTGTATTCTACACCTATCAATCTCATCGGATAAGAAATCACCATTGTACATGACAAATCACCACATGTGAATCACTGAGGCTTTAAGAGCTGGTGCACTCTCTTTCTTATGAGCAAATCCATTGCTTGAGAACTTAAGCAATTGCTTTGCTCATACGAAGAAGAGTGCTCTAGCTCTCATCAAACCTTGCAAAAATATATAAGACTTTAGCAAAATCAAACAACATATTGAGCATGTTATTAAGAAACCATCAACCTAAAAGGGAAGTCCTGTTACAAACAACTTAAAAATTTTGGTCTTAAAAAATCAAACAATCATGTTAAAAATATTAACCCTAAAGCAATCCACATTTGAATCAAGGTATCAAAAACAAACTATAATGTTATAAATCAAACTTAAAATAACCACTAAGCAATCGACAACCATTGGTTGGGATCACCGAAGCCTCTACGCAATTCTCGGTTGAGAATGAGCCAGGAGTTCGGTACTCCAACCAGCGGCAATTACAGATTCACTTGATGGTTTCAAAAACAAGCATCATGTTTATAGAGTTAGAAGAAAACACAATTTTGGTAATTTATTCAAAAATGAAACTACTACATGTTATTAAGAAACCATCAACCTAAAAGGGAAGTCATGTTACAAACAACTTAAAAATTTTGGTCTTAAAAAATCAAACAATCATGTTAAAAATATTAACCCTAAAGCAATCCACATTTGAATCAAGGTATCAAAAACAAACTATAATGTTATAAATCAAACTTAAAATAACCACCAAGCAACTGACAACCATTGGTTGGGATACCGAAGCCCTGCGCAATTCTCGGTTGAGAATGAGCCAGGAGTTCGAGTACTCAACCAGCTGCAATTCTGATTCACTTGATGGTTTCAAAAACAAGCATCATGTTTATAGAGTTAGAAGAAAACACAATTTTGGTAATTTATTCAAAAATGAAACTACTACATGTTATGAAAATTAAATTTAATTGAAAACTCACATATTGCATGTCAAGAATCGAAGTCGAGAAAACATAACAATCGAGTAAACAAGATTGAAGAACAAGCATGAATTGGTTACGACTAAGTCAGAGTCACGAGAATTTCGAGATGTTTTCAGGAATAAATCAAATTTTCTCTGACGATTATATAACCTATTACAAAGGGTATTTGCTATAACCAAACAAAACGAAAGAAATCATATGAATCGGTTCAAAATATAAACCCTAACTCGGTTCAGAAAATAAAACTTTAATCAGGAAATCACGAAGATATTGAAAAACAAATTCAAATCAGAAATCAAACCAATAGAAAATGACAAATACATCTTTACAGGTGAGATTTATACCTGAGTTTGAGTTAAGATGTAAATCGGCGCAGTTGAAGCTACGGTTTGATATCAGAGATTGGGGTGAAGTTGTGTTTCTTGAGATCGATCAGAGTTTGAGATGAAGTTAGGGTTTGAGGTGAAGTTGGGTTTCAAAATCTAGTTAGGGTTTGATGAGAGAAAATCTTCTCAGAGACAGAGAGAAAAAACGAGAAAGAGAGAGAGAAAAAATGAGAGAAATGAGAGGAAATTTTTGGTCAAAAGTCTTCTCTTTAGGGGTTGTTTGGGTGGGAAACCAAATTTGGTTCAAAATCTAGAAGGATGTGCCCAAATTTAGGCGGAACTGTTTGGGTGGGAAACACACAATCCGCATGGTACTTTTGTAGCCGTTAGATTAAAATCTGACAATCCCATTGGTTGAAACAAAGCATACGGATTGAGAAGAAAACACACAATTTGGTAAACCAAACAAGGCTTACTCACCGTTAGATTGGCTTGTGATTTGATTTCCTTAAATTTGGTTCGTTGGATTACAAACAATTACAATAAAACCATTTGTTAGGTATAAACTCAAAATTCTAACGACGAGTCCAACAAGTATGAGTGTAAGATTCCATGTAGATACTCGTCGATACTAGTAACCAAACCTAGATTTCATCGGAGTTCGAGAAAGAATCTTGCTCGGAGATCGAAAGCTGGGCCAATATAGATAAGATTCCTTCGTAAGAACGAGTCGAGTCCAACGAGTATGAGTATAAGATTCCATGTAGATACTCGCCGATACCAGTAACTAAACCCTAGATTTCATCAGGTTCAGAAAGAATCTTGCTCGGAGATCGAAAAGCTGTGCCAATATAGATAAGATTCCTTCGTAAGAACGACGAGTCCAACGAGTATGAGTGTAAGATTCCATGTAGATACTCGCCGATACTAGTAACCAAACCCTAGATTTCATCGGGTTCGAGAAAGAATCTTGCTCGAAGATCGAAAACTGGGCCAATATAGATAAGATTCCTTCGTAAGAACGACGAGTCCAACAGTATGAGTGTAAGATTCCATGTAGATACTCTCCGATACCGTAACCAAACCCTAGATTTCATCAGGTTCGAGAAAGAATCTTGCTCGGAGATCGAAAACTGGGCCAATATAGATAAGATTCCTTCGTAAGAACGACGAGTCCAACAGTATGAGTGTAAGATTCCATGTAGATACTCGCCGATACAGTAACCAAACCCTAGATTTCATCAGGTTCGAGAAAGAATCTTGCTCGGAGATCGAAAACTGGGCCAATATAGATAAGATTCCTTCGTAAGAACGACGAGTCCAACAGTATGAGTGTAAGATTCCATGTAGATACTCGCTGATACCGTAACCAAACCCTAGATTTCATCAGGTTCGAGAAAGAATCTTGCTCGGACATCGAAAACTGGGCCAATATAGATAAGATTCCTTCGTAAGAACGACGAGTCCAACAGTATGAGTGTAAGATTCCATGTAGATACTCGCCGATACCGTAACCAAACCCTAGATTTCATCAGGTTCGAGAAAGAATCTTGCTCGGAGATCGAAAACTGGGCCAATATAGATAAGATTCCTTCGTAAGAACGACGAGTCCAACAGTATGAGTGTATGATTCCATGTAGATACTCGCCGATACCGTAACCAAACCCTAGATTTCATCAGGTTCGAGAAAGAATCTTGCTCGGAGATCGAAAACTGGGCCAATATAGATAAGATTCCTTCGTAAGAACGACGAGTCCAACAGTATGAGTGTAAGATTCCATGTAGATACTCGCGATATCAGTAACCAAACCCTAGATTTCATCAGGTTCGAGAAAGAATCTTGCTCGGAGATCGAAAACTGGGCCAATATAGATAAGATTCCTTCGTAAGAACGACGAGTCCAACAATATGAGTGTAAGATTCCATGTAGATACTCGCCGATACCGTAACCAAACCCTAGATTTCATCAGTTTCGAGAAAGAATCTTGCTCGGAGATCGAAAACTGGGCCAATATAGATAAGATTCTTTCATATGAACGACGAGTCCAACAGTATGAGTGTAAGATTCCATGTAGATACTCGCCGATATCGTAACCAAACCCTAGATTTCATCAGGTTCGAGAAAGAATCTTGCTCGGAGATCGAAAGCGGGCCAATATAGATAAGATTCCTTCGTAAGAACGACGAGTCCAACAGTATGAGTGTATGATTCCATGTAGATACTCGCCGATACCGTAACCAAACCCTAGATTTCATCAGGTTCGAGAAAGAATCTTGCTCGGAGATCGAAAACTGGGCCAATATAGATAAGATTCCTTCGTAAGAACGACGAGTCCAACAGTATGAGTGTAAGATTCCATGTAGATACTCGCCGATACTGTAACCAAACCCTAGATTTCATCAGGTTCGAGAAAGAATCTTGCTCGGAGATCGAAAACTGGGCCAATATAGATAAGATTCCTTCGTAAGAACGACGAGTCCAACAGTATGAGTGTATGATTCCATGTAGATACTCGCCGATACTAGTAACCAAACCCTAGATTTCATCGGGTTCGAGAAGAATCTTGCTCGGAGATCGAAAGCTGGGCCAATATAGATAAGATTCCTTCGTAAGAACGACGAGTCCAACGAGTATGAGTGTAAGATTCCATGTAGATACTCGCCGATACTAGTAACCAAACCCTAGATTTCATCGAGGTTAGAAAGAATCTTGCTCGGAGATCGAAGCTGGGCCAATATAGATAAGATTCCTTCGTAAGAACGACGAGTCCAACAGTATGAGTGTAAGATTCCATGTAAATACTCGCCGATACCGTAACCAATCCCTAGATTTCAGAAGTAAAAAAACTTAGCAGAAGTGAATAAAATTTAGCAGAAGTTAAAAAGTTTCGAAAGACGAAAAAACCCTATGACGACTATTTCTAACAGTTGTGAAAGGGCCAAGAAAAAAAAATTCTGCATCACAACTTCCATTTCAATCTCCAACCGTCTATTTCAACCTTACATCGATCTCTAACCGTCCATTGTTTTTAAATTTTTTTCGTTTTTATCCTTTTGTTTTTTCTTTCCTCCACCACTTCTTTTCTTTTTCGTCTTTCGTCTCTTCTTTTATCTTTCTTCGAACCACAGAAAAACAGCTCCTCCATCTGCCGAAACACAATCAATCAAACCATTACAAGTCAAGATCATCAACAAATCGAGCGAACAGATCTATGAAAATGAGTTTTTTTTCATCAACATATCGTTTTTTTCTCCATCAACATATCGAGTTTCTTAAGCTCGTTAACAAATCGAGCTTCTCCATCAACAAATCGAGCTTCTCCATCAACGAGATCGATCTTGTAATTGGGTGCTATGATCGATTGCTTTAAAAATTTTTTTGTAATAGTTTCATCTCAATTTGCATTAAATTTAGGGTTTCATGATTGGGTTGCATTGAATTCGTTTAAAAAAAATCAATCATTGCATTTAATTTGTTTGATGATTTGGTAGCATTAAATTTTGATGATTGGCACGGATCAAATTTTTAGGGTTGCATTTAATTTCAATCATTTCAAACCGTTACATTAATTTTTTTGGGTGTTGTTCGAATTTAATTCATGTTTAGATGCATTCAATTACGCAAATGGTTGAAATTAAGTTTTTGGGATTGTTTGATTTTTGCAGATTAACTAGCTTGTATAGGGGAGCAGGTGAAGTACAAATTTTGCTTGAAAATAAGTCTAGCTAGCGATGGTATGTATGCACTAGTTGGCCATTATATGTACCGATTCGACCAAATGCCACCCACTGCAACTATGCGGGATTATATTTATGTGTGTAATTTGGTATAGTTTTCTCGTCCGAGATAATGTCAACTTGGTGCCCATTTTGAATCTTTGATAAAATTATTCGTTATTGGTGGTGATGGCTCCAAAATGAGATGCCTGCATAGGTTTTATGACTTATCTTTTTGATAGTGCATCCTGCAAAATTGTGTCATTGTTTGTACCATCGTTTGCGTCCATTTGTTGTCATTCAAATGCCTAATAATTGCGAGATTGCTCAATCCTTCCTGGCAAGAAAATAACAAAGGAAAAAGTTTATATATGTTTTAATATTAGAATGTTTTTCATTGACAGTGGGAATGAAATAAAGATAATATTGAACTGCAACCGAGGTCGACTCTTGACTTGTAAAATGATGAATAAGGATTGGGTTCGTTGGCAAGGTAAAGCCAAGTCATAGCTGTCTCTACAGGGTATATATGTCTCATAATGAGATTAATCGATCTTAGTACGTCTAACCATTGGAGTTTTAATGTAGGGGAAGTTCCATACCGGGATGCGGTAAAGAAGTTCGTAGAGTTGGCTCATGAGAAACTTGGAAATCCTTCAAGTTTAGTTGTCCTTGTGTGGATTGTAAGAATCTTGCTGCGCCACTTCCTCCTGGTACAATACATATGCACTTGCTAAAACGGGGTATGGATCCTACTTACACGAGTGGGTTCTTCACGGGGAGAAGATTAGCAATTTTAATAATGTTCATGAAGAGGGAGCAACACGTCAACGTACTTTCTACCGAGATGTGGACGAGATGCTAATGTTGAAGGTGATGTCGAACCAAGGCAAGGGGTTTGTGAACCTAGGCAGGACGAAGGGTTTCCAAACCACGACGAAGAGTTGCTGATAAACGAGATTGAAGAGGCCGACTTCCCTTTATACCCTGGTTGTACTACACACACAAAGCTAAGCATGACTACTGAGTTGTATAGGCACAAGACAGTAAATGGTTTATCTCGAAGGGCTTTTGATGATCTTCTCAAGACAATTGGTTATGTGTTGCCCCCAGGTCATTGTCTTCCTAAATCAATTTATGAAGTGAAGAAGTTGCTGAAAGCTTTCCAACTCACTTATGAGAAAATACACGCATGTCAGAATGATTGTTGTTTGTTTAGAAATGAGTTGAAAGACGAGGATGAATGTCCTAAATGTCACTATTCTAGGTGGAAGGAAGACACATCTAACATGGATGATGCTGACATGGTAGACAAGCCCAAAAGAAGATACCGGTGAAGGTGCTTAGATACTTCCCCATTGTGCCGAGATTAAGGAGAATGTATAAATCAGCGAGCTAGCTCAGCGATTGATATGGCACGCGACTCATAAGAGTAAAGATGGTAAGATGCGTCATCCAACGGATTCTTTGGCTTGGAAGCACATAGACACAAAGTTCCCGAGTTTGCTTCGAATCGCGTAATTTGCATCTTGGGCTTGCTGCTGATGGATTTAATCCGTTTGGCGATCTTTCCCCAACCTACGATTGTTGGCCGGTGATGATTGTGGTATATAATCTTCCCCCTCAACGGTTAATATGCAAAGGCGACAATATTATTTTAAGCTTGCTGATTCCAGGAAAAACAACCAGGTAGAGACATCGATATATACCACTTGCAACCACTGATTGATGATCTGATTAAGTTATGGGAAAATGATGCGTGTCGTGGGGTGCCCGATCAAATTAATTCAATATTTCCACTCAATTAAAAATAATATAATGGAAGTCAAGTTCGTTCCCACGAGGATCAAAGAGATCTTAGTTGTAAAAGTTGTCACGAAGGGTGTAAAAAGTAAAAATAAAAATAAACAAAGCAATTAAAATTGAAAGTTGAAAGATGAAAGCAATAAGATAGAAGATCAAGGAATCCTTCTTCGTTCGAAAACAATGAATCAGTTATATTTCTATTCTACTTGTTATTAGTCACAAATTATCACCAACCGTAGGTAAAGCAGCTAGCTCAGTGCTAAACCTAAATCCCTGTATCACCGGACACGGAAGTTCTCGACTACCGGATTCTAATCATAAACCACCTAGAATTAGCTCAACCTAGATGTAACTTGGCTCATGCATTAGGTTTTGTGATTTTCTTAGGTTGATATTAGTAGTTAGACTCTTAGCTCAAGGTCTACTTGCTTCACGTTGTTTCTACACACAATTGCTCCCACGGAATCCCTCGCCAAGGTCACCGTGTTTGCCTCTTACCGTGAAGTCAAAGAACGATTACTTATCCCTAACTTTTCACTAGCTTTAGATCGAATTAACAAATCAATTTAGTTGGCCACCCAAACAATCTATCAATCAATCATGAATGTCTTTAAGATCACTCTTATTAGTAAAAACAACGATAATTATGTAACTTCAAGATAGAATTTGAAAACAAAAACTCAAATCATGTTTAAGAACTAGGAATTCATCCTCAATCAATAAGAAATTTAGCTACTCATGTTTTGGGATTCACACAAATAATAATAATTAAAAAGAAAGAAGTTTCAAATTCACACAAGTAATTAAAAGAAAAATCTTAGAAAAGTAAGCAAAAACACAAGTGATGTGTGTGTAGAGAGGTGTGTAGAAGTTGTAGAAAACTTCTCTATTTATAGGCTTCAATATTCTCCAAATCTTCCAAGGAATAGAATCCTTTTCCTTTTGCAATTCAATTTCCAAATCCAAGCTTTTCTCAACTCTTCCACCTTCTCTTTCCAAATTTGAGTCCAATTCTCCATCCAATTCCAAGCCCAAGTCTTCACACCCATGAGAGAGGTCCATAGAAAGTTACGGAATTTTCTCGTGGAAAAGCTGGGATTATGGCGGAATCCGTGGGAAAGCGTCACCATGGTCACTGGAAATTTCTCCGTCAAGAGAATATTCGACGGAATATTCAAGTCGATCTTCAGATTAGGACTAACGGTCGAACTAGTCAGCCGATCGGTCAGCGAGTTAGTCAAAGGTCAAGGAGAAGGAGTGAGTTGAGCTTCGACTCGACTAACTCGGGCTCACTCAGTGTGAGTCGATCTTGAGTCATTGCTTACTCGGTGACTTGATGAATTCGACTCACGGAATCGAGTCATCGGGCTCGGTTGGGATCGGTCATCGGAATCGTTCGGATCGGTCAGAGTCGACTCGCGGAAGGACGATTTGGCGAGTTACTGTTCGATTACGAGGACTTCCGAGCTAATTCGGGCCGTTTCCTTGGGTCTTCTCTGCTAAGAACCTAGCATACATCTATTCGATTTCATTTCTCTTCGCTCCCATTTCATCGATCGACAACGACGACTCAACTCCGTTTTCACCATCAATATACGAGCAATGCTCAAATCATTCCTGAGCTCTCATTGCTATCGCGTTAAACTCCCAGTATTGAATCAACGGAACCACTGAGTAACTCACGGCACCGGATCACTCCTTCTCTCACAACCATCACCGGCCGACTCTAACGACTTGACTCTGCCGACCTTGCTCTTCTCGGTCCGATTCAATTTCTCTCAACTTTAGCTTCATCAGTGACTCCAACTTCACGACTAAGCGGCAAAATCATCGAGACCCATTTTCCATTCGAGTGCTTCACTCAACAATTGTAACTCCATTGATCAATTCTTCCGGGAGCTCAATCTTGACTCTCGCCTTCAACATCACACCAACACAAAAAACCCACTTCAAATCCATCGAGAACAGACAATAGCATCTACACCTCTTCATAGATCGAACCCATTTCTCCACTGCATCAACACCATTTTCTTCCTTCATACATCAGGAGCAAACCCATTTCTAGCAACATCTCGATCTGAAATCCTTATTTCCCTGAACATCAGAGAACATCACCATCTCCTCTTGTGTAGCGGCAACACCTCAGAACTCGAACACTGACCCTAATCGATTCAAACAACAACTTCAGAAACCCTTAATAACCCATCTCTGATTCATCCTCTGCATCTCATCGACAGCAGTTTAATGCCTCTTTCATAACTCCAACGTAAGCCCAATCTCTGTTCTTCTCTGTATCTTCTTCACCTCCATTTTCCCTACTGTTTCT
>JAJJWW010019034.1:0-63637 GCA_023531295.1 Papaver armeniacum
GGGGCGCGTGTGGCATGTGCCAATGGCATGTGCGGAATGCCTTTGTTGCGGGTTGCACCTCGAGCGCAAGTGGCAATGCCAGAGCTGCTAGTGGCGTGTGTGGCATGTGCCAATGGCATGTGTGGAATGCCTTGGTGGTAGGTTGTACGTTGAGTGCAAGTGGCAATGCATAGAGCTGCTAGTGGCGTGGGTGGCATGTGCGGAATGCCTTGGCGGTAGGTTGCACGGTTTGCAAGTTAGGCTACCAGTGTGGGTTTTGGCATGTGCCAATGGCGCGTACGGCCAAGTTGGCCTAGGTTGCACGGCTTGCAAGTTGAGCTACCAGCGTGCGTGTTTGGCATGTGCCAATGGCATGTGTGGCCAATTCGGATCATGGCCTGGTAAGAAAAGCTACCAGCGAGCGTGTTGGCATGTGCCAATGGCATGCTCGGCCATTAGGGCCACGCCCTGGTGAGAAAAGCTACCAACGAGCGTGTTGGCATGTGCCAATGGCATGCTCGGCCATTAGGGCCACGGCCTGGTAAGAAAGGCTACCAGCGAGCGTGTTGGCATGTGCCAATGGCATGCTCGGCCATTAGGGCCACGCCTTAGTGAGAAAAGCTACCAGCGAGCGTGTTGGCATGTGCCAATGGCATGCTCGGCCATTAGGGCCACGCCTTGGTGAGAAAAGCTACCAACGAGCGTGTTGGCATGTGCCAATGGCATGCTCGGCCATTAGGGCCACGCCTTGGTGAGAAAAGCTACTAGCGAGCGTGTTGGCATGTGCCAATGGCATGCTCGGCCATTAGGGCCACGGCCTGGTAAGAAAAGCTACCGAAGCGTGTTGGCATGTGCCAATGGCATGCTCGGCCATTAGGGCCACGCCTTGGTGAGAAAAGCTACCAGCGAGCGTGTTGGCATGTGCCAATGGCATGCTCAGCCATTAGGGCCACGCCTTGGTGAGAAAAGCTACCAGCGAGCGTGTCGGCATGTGCCAATGGCATGCTCGGCCATTAGGGCCACGCCTTGGTGAGAAAAGCTACCAGCGAGCGTGTTGGCATGTGCCAATGGCATGCGTGGCCAATTTGGTCTAGGTTGCACAGTTTGCAAGCCTAGGTGCGGGCGCTACTTTGGCATGGCGCAGCTAGGGCCAAGGTAAGGGTGTTTGGCTTGGCGTGGCGTGACCAGCGTAGCTAGGGCCAAGGCAGAGTGTGTTTGGCATGGTGCGGCTAGCTTGGGCTAGGTGTGGCTGGCATGATTTGCCATTGGCACGGAGGTGCGGCTAGCATGGTTGGCATGCTTTGGCGCGTTTGGTGTGACTAGCATAGCTAGGGTCAAGGCAGAGTGCGTTTGGCATGGCGCGGCTAGCTTGGGCTAGGTGTAGCTGGCATGATTTGCCATTGGCACGGAGGTGCGGCTAGCATGGTTGGCATGCTTTGGCGCGCTTGGTGTGACTAGCATAGCTAGGGCCAAGGCAGAGTGCGTTTGGCATGGCGCGGCTAGCTTGGGCTAGGTGTGGCTGGCATGATTTGCCATTGGCATGGAGGGGAATTAGGGTTTTGTTCGTTGTAACCCTAATTTGAAAAAATATCCCCTATTAATTTCTGACTACATGCATTAAATGTTCTAATAAATGTGTCACCGGTGACATTAGGTTATTTGGGGTTTTACGATTTTACCCTTTGTTTAAAAACCACCATCAACACTTTGTGATTTGTATTTACTGTCAGATTGTAGAATCAAATTAGGTGTGCATAAGGCTCCACCAAGTAGTGTTCATGTCAGTTATGTGCAAGTCAAATACACGCAACCAACGCAAGCCAATTTTGATTAGTCATGTATTTGACAGAAGACTAGGTGTGAGTTTACTTGATATGCTTGACTTATTTAGTGATTGTAGATTAAGACTAGGTGTGTATATGCCTCTCCACCAAGTGAATTAGACTGCATAGAGAAACACTAAAGTGACTTGTTTTCAGTATGCATTTGTTTTCTATACATTTTAGTCTTGTACATGTTCCAGTTCTTTGATTGTAGTTTTAGTTTCTGGAATACATCCTGCATCTCCAACATTATCGACACACAATCGTTGGACAATATAAATAAGCTGACTTCATCATATTGCATTTAAAAAAGTTACAACAGATTCTGTTCATTCGAGGTCTTGAGCAATATTTAAACAACACTATCATTTCATATCCACTTACATGTTCATAAACTAAAACATACCCATTTACAAGTATTTCACAATCTTACCCACAAAAAGTCCAAATACCAAAAAGAAAATGAAAAAAGAAAAATAAACATAACATTACCCTGCATTTTCAGTTTCCATTGCCATAACCAAAAAAGAAACACATGATTCAGTGACTTACCATTTGCATTAGACCCCTCTCCATTTGAATTCTTCTCTGTACTTTGATGATAATATCTATCTCTTAACCATTTTTTAACATTATGTCATCATTTCCATTCGAGCACTTACCCAAAAATCCACCATCTCTCTACAAAAGAATTCAAATGTCGATAAGGCTAACTCATTGTCATACCCATCACTCGGAATCAGAATCATCAGATTCATCTTCCTCCTCCTCTTCCTCCTCATCAGACCCCTCTTCCTTATCAAACCCCTCTTCCTCCTCGTCTTCATCTGCATCGTCCGCTTCGGAATCGGTCTTTTGGTCCAACAATGAATCATTAATCCCAAATCTCTCATCTTGGCGAAATTCCTTAATTATCTCTTGTAGGACGTAAAGAAAAGATGTGTATCACTTCGATGATCAACAAAAACAAGAGCTCTTCATTTTCGGAAGCATCACTGTCATGCGGCCCAGATTCTTTCTTCATTACCGCCATTTCAGCCAACCTCATCTTTTTACCTCGCACTTCCTGTAATTTTTCCTCCTCTTCTTCATCTATGAAAAAATCATGATGATGCTTCTTTGGAAAATGCACAGGCTTTCTCTCTAGGTTTTTCAACCGGTTTCTCTTCTGCTTTGTTTTCATCCATTAAGGCATGCATATCTTCCCAGAGAGGTTGGAGTTCAATATCATATAACAAGTCACTTACTCTCTTTTGTACCTTCTCCAGATCATCCTTGGTCATCTGCCCAATCATCTGCATAGTGGCTGATAACCTTTCTCGTTTTTCTTTCTCTTCCAACTCTTTCAATAGTTTCTCTTCAGTCATGGGGGCTTTACCCTTTCGTCTGTGTTCATCATCATCACCAGCCATTTTGATTGATTTGATTTAGAAAAACTCAGTAAACAGGAGTCTCCCTCTACAAATTTCACTCCGAAATTTTTTGCTCTCTCTCTCTAACTCTTTGGTTTCCCTGTTAATACTCCATCTACTCTATCAGGAACTATAAATTCTTGGAGGGTCACGTCTGTTCCCTGGTAGGCCTCGGAATGTGTATATTTTTATGACCTACTTGTAATACCGCAAGTGCACGGCGTCTATCGGAGACGCGGCAAGTACGGGTCGATCCCACAAGGACTTGTGGTGCTTATGTTGATCAAGGCTTGCTAACTGAATTCAAGTGAGTATGTAACATAAAAGTTTGAGTGTCGATGCGACTGAGATTTATCTGTGACTCTAAACTAAAGAGCAAAACAGATTATGACAAATTGGAAAGTGACCAGGGTGATTATTTCCACCTATTTGTTCTTATGCTAAGGCTATGCAAGCTAAATTATGATCATGTGCCTTCCTTTGAAGGTCTTAGCTAGATATTCATTAACTAAATTTGTTAACTCCCCCTAGTATGAGTGGTCTTCTTATAGTACCACTCATCACAGGTTTGTAAACTCAATGGCTAACTACTAATCTTAATCATGTAGAACACAACAAAACCATATCAAACGGACATGCTTCACATAAGAATCGGGGTTTCATCAAACACCCCTGTGAATTAAATTAAAGCATTACAAAGATAATAAAACACAAATTAACTCTAAACGACGCTCTGGCTAGCCCAGGCATGCTTTCTATCAACACCCATCACTGTTATTTATACATGCAAGAAAATCCCCAAATACCAAACCCTAATTCATTTAAAGTAAAAATTAAATGCAAAATAATTCGAACAAACTCTAACCCATACTCGAATTTGTTGTTGGCTCTACTCCTGATTGGTTCGAGACTCCTTGCTCTTGATTTGATGTAAGAGAAACCCTAGCCTCAATTATCTCTTACATAGCCTCTAGGGTTTCGAGAGAGGCTAGGCGAGAGATAAGTGAAGCTAGAGAGGGTGTGGATGTCGGGGTGTCGGAGATGATGGAGTTGGTGGCGAAGGTGGCTCTGGTGGTGGTATGGGTGAAGACGGTGGAGGAGCGAGCTCGCTGCCGTGATGGAGACGGGAGAGAGCAGAGGAGAAGAAAGAGAAAGTGAGGAAGAGAATAGACTTGTTCGATTAGGGTATAGGGTGTTGGTAACTTTGGTGTGAGGCAGTGCAACGACGGACGATGAGGAGGCCTCGGCGAGCGTAGGATGTGGGCGATAGAGATACGAACGGCTCGGGATATAAGGCCGGTGATTCTTCGTTGTTGAGCGAGAGCATCAAACGTTGATGTGCAAGGCCGAGCGAGCGTAGGATGTGGCGAGTGAAGATCTTAACGGCTCGGGAATGATGGACTCGGATCCGAGTCACGGGTCGGAGATGGATAGCTTGGGCCCATGTCTTGTAGATGAGTTGCTACTTGTTGGGTTGCAATCTGCATTGCTTGTGCGCGGCTTCGACTTCTGCTCCATAGATGCTCGACTCCAATTCTTCGCTCTTTGGCTCCTCAATTTCTCCGGACTTTATTTAGTACCTAAAAACACAAAATTAATTAATACAAATATTTATTCTTGAAAACAAAGAAAACACGAGAACGGGATAATATCTCGATTTCTAAGCGCAAAAGATGAGTAAAATGCCAATAAAAGGTGTATAAATATGCACTATTTGGCACTCATCAAATACCCCCAAAACCTGAATTTTACTTGTCCTCAAGTGAAACAAAAATTAAGAAATCCTAACTATACCACCGTCGTAGGTCTCTCGAATGCATTTAGCGTATGCACTAAGCCTTTAAACCCCTAGGTGTCCCTAGTGGACGAGTTGTAGTCTCGTGAGGGTTTACGTGAGGTGTACCCACAAAACCTTCTTCAACTTAAGAGTGTAAAAGAGTCTCAAGCATCCAAGAAGCTATGAGGACATAGAGTTTCGCATGCTAGTAAATGAGAAGTTAGAACTATCGAAGAACGCATTCTCATCCTTAAGTCTTTGAGCGAGAAGTAACCATACCATATGAAAGAATTCGGATTCGATTGTGATCATAAGTCTCAACACGCCTCACCATTAGGGTTTTATGATAATTGCACTCAAAAAGATCGCTTTTTTAGTCTCTCATGTGTGCGGGCAGGAATAAAGAGAGAAATCCTGCACACGTTGTAGGTAAGAAGGATAACCTTCCGAAATAAAATCTGGAGACTCCACAAAAGTGTGGATAAAAAGAATCTTTTTTCTGATGATCTCTAAGAAAGGAAATCAACCATTAGCAAGGGGTGGGAGTACTCACTACCTTTTCACCCGATCGGCAATTAACATCAATCTCTCATAGGAACCATAGAAACGTCTTCAATCTTCGGCCTTCGGTCTTCACTTGTTGATGACGAACTTCTAAACTTCACAAAACTTGACAATTTTTTTAATTTTTATACTCAATTTCCTTGTTGTTTGGATTTTTCTTTTTAAATTCTTCTTTACCATGGTGGTAGCAAAAATAAACTACAATTTTTTTTTTGATTTTTGATTTTTTTTTTTTTATTTTTTTTTTTTTTTTTTTACATTACAATAAGTGAAAATAAAAATACAAATAATGAAACAACTAACTCCATGGACAAAGGACTTTATCACTCAATTTTTCCACACTTGTATTGTCTTGATTTTATAAATTTTATTAATTCTCATCCTATTTTCTTTTCTTTTGCACATAAACCTTGGACTATATCAATTTTTCTTTCCATATTCTCGATGATGCTCCGCTTGTCGACGATGATGTGTTTCTATGGGTCTTCTTGATTGAGAGAGAGTGATGCTAACGCAAATCGATATTTAGAAGGAGTTTTCATCTTTAGACGTCACCCTCATGATTGACAAAAACTAGCACTCAAGAGATCAAAAGTAGTCTGAAAATGGTGCGAAGTTGGGTAGCTCACCATTCCTACCCGGAATTTACGTAAGGTGACACACACTCTAATGACTTTTCTAGAAAGTTGCAAAAAAATTGAAGGTTGGTGCCTCACTTGATGTAAAATGGGTAGTCTCCACTATGGGTGATCACAATTCTACTACCGAATATCTAAACAACACCTAATTAAGCCCTCCGTATGGTTAAATCCAACTTTAACGCTCTAATCAACTAAGAAACCCGATTGTGTTCTCGGTACTTCTAACTTTTGTTATTTCGGTCAGAATCTCTATGTAAACATAGCTAGAAGCATGCTAGTGACTCTAAAATCTCTAAAAGTTGGAGGTTTTTACAAAAAGGGTTTTTGATTTTTTTTTTTTTTTTTTTTTTTTTTTGAAGATAAAAGATTAAAAAGACTAAAAACTCTATATGCAAAAATATGCAAATGCACCCCCAAACCTAAATCAAACATTGTCCTCAATGTGTCTACAGATAGAAAAATTTTAAAACGTTACATACCATGAGAACTATCCGATAAGAGAAAAGGGAAGAGATTACTGGGATGTCGGCGGAGCACGGTTAAGCTTCTTTAGTCAAGGCTAGAATCCAACATTCTCAACGGAGATCGTATTGGATTAGCATAATATATGCGCATGAAGACTCAACCGATTCAAGAAAAGAAAAATTTAACAAGTCCTACTGGATATATACAATGAAAATTCACCATACACTAACAATCTAAAGAGTTGAGGATCAACCCAATAGAAAATATGTACACACATTAATGACCTTACACAAATATAATATGAGAGTGCAAGTAAGACTGCAAATGAGAATGAGTTTCCCCAAACCTAAACTTGTGAACAGTGTGTTTGTGAAAACAAAATCTTGCAATTTTAAAGGTACATCATGCAAAAGGTCTAACTCGAAATGAGTTTTGCTAATTACAAGCGAGACATACACATTCCAACCGTGGCTCCTTAAGAGTGTTATACTTTGATGCAAAATAGTCCAAGAGGACTTGGGAAGCACAAAGCTCTAGGCCTAAGTTAGGCATTTTTAGAAAAGTTGGTTTTGCAATTTTGTTACAAACTACACCTAGGTTTGGTGGAGGAGTTTCAATTTGTGACTCGGGGAGAGAGGTTAGGTACATCTAAGTTGTTTTCATGTATCGATCATTTGTACCATCACACACTTTCCTAAAGTCAGGAAGAGGGTAAATCATGTTTTTGACATAGAACAATTCATCAATCACCATGTCATAATCATCGGAGCGAGGCAACATATTGTGATATGGGCGGGAATCGACACAACAATAATATCATGATCCAAAAGAACATTAGTGTCAACAGAAGATTCATCCTGTCCTAAGTCACAAACAAGTTGTGAAGCATGCTCACATTCACTGAAGAATTTCACAAAGCCAAGCTCAGAATCCATATCACATATATGAATGTTAGAAGAGGTATCATTCATAGGGTTCACAGAAGAGACGCCTAACGTCTCTCGAACCAAAAGATTCCATCATATTTTTGCATGCATATGCTCTTCTAACATATCATAACCATCATCATCATCATAACAAAAATGCATTTCCCTATTAGCATTTCTAGTATACTCATTTACCTCTAGATTAGGTTCATATTCAATGTTAGTTGCATGAGTAGGAATAGAAACACTATTTTCAAGATTTACTTTATTAGGGACAATAATCATCCTATCATGAATTGCCTTCCATTCTTCCTTTTCTAAATGAATAAGGTTCATCTTTAAGAACATGTGACATTGTTCAATGGAGGAGAGTCTTCAATAGTGGGTATGCATGTTTCATATGAATAATCATTAAATGGTTGTGCACATTGTTCACTAGAGAAGGGATGATCATGCATGTTGCTATATGGATGGTCATGTATTGCATTCAGTTCAAGCCTAGCATTTTGTTCCATGAGCGTTTCCATTAGTGATTGAACAAGGAGTCGGGGGAGTATAAAATTGTTCAACTCCCCTTTGTGGTGATCGATACATGTGCTCATGATGGTTAGGGTATGAGTATTCAAGGTCAGGGCCCTGAGAAGGCTCATAATACTCCCTAAAATCATTATGGTCTGTGGGGGTTTCATATGGTGAAGCATGCCCGTAAGCAAGCTCTCTAATGGATTTGTTTGTATCCCCAGTTGCATACCAAAATCCTGACATGATTTAGCACTCAAATTGAACTCAAAGCCCAGTTGAAGTGGACTAAGTTTGGTTTTAGTGGGATTGGTTTGGTTTATTGGGTTTCATTTGGTTTGTTGGGTTTTGGTTTGTTGTGGGCTTGTTGTTTGGTTTTTGTGGGTTTCTTTGGTTTATTGGGATTAGTTGGGTTATGTGCAACCCAGCTATGTGAGCAAACCTAGATAGATACAACCCACAAAAGAAAATGACACTTTATTCTAAGTGTAAGCCCAAAAGGTTGCTTTTTGAATTTGCTAAGCCCAATTTGAATAAGTGTATTTCAGCCCGGATGATGTGGGCTCGGTGTGTGCGACAGTTGAGCAGTGTGAAACCGCACAGCCCCAGTTCTTTGAGGGCTTAGTTTGGTTGCAGCCAGGTTGGGTTCGGTTAGCCCGGTGGTGTGGGCTGTGAGTTGGTCTAGTAGTTTGCACGGCCCAAATTATGTTGAAAAATGAAAACCGATTCAACTCGGTAAATCGTTGAGTTAGGTGACTCGGCGATTCGGGAGTCAACTCAACTCGGCCGGTTCAACTCGGTGAACGATGAACCAAGTTCACTCACTCGGCTCTCCGCTCGAGACTTTTACTCATTTGAGTCAAAGTTTTCTATTCGACCCTCACTCAGCTCACTCGAGTCAACAAGTGTAGTTGATATCAAGCAAAATTTTGAGAATTTCAGCTCACAACTGAGAGCTTCAGTTGCTCAAATCTGGCAGGGCTAAGTCCAGCCAAATCTCAGCCAAATTCTCACAAATCATTCACAAAACACCCACAAAACTCTCAGTTGATTATCAAATTTTTCACTCAGCAAACTCTCAAACTGATCTCACTCAAAGTTTTAGCAATCTCGGCTCAAATCTTTGTGATTTTCGGAGTTTTCAATTGGGTTCCAAACAAATGTGCGGTGCACAACTCGGAGCATGCACGGTGGAAAGCTCGAGATAAGGTTTAGCACAAGGTCAACAAGCAAGCATACATATTATTCATTCATTCATGCAAGGTCTAGCATGCTTGGTAACCTGGCTCAACGGGTCAACCAGGGTATCACACAGATTTGCGGCTAAACAAAGACGGGAAGGCACACAGTTGCAGTTCAGGGTCAGCTAGGTTATGCACTTCCTCACAGATGCTGGCTCAATTGCTCAATGGTTCACACTTGGCTCAAACTTGCAGCTTCAGGGGCTAGCAAGTGAGCATGGTCTGGCTTTTAACACAATGGTCAAACAACACGAGTACGGGGCAATCATTCAGTGCTCCACAGACTCACAAAATACAGTATTTGGTGAGCTTACCTTATCCACATGGCAATGAGTAGCACAGCCTCACAGCATAGCAAGTACCTCAAGTCTCAACCTTTGTGGTCTTGCCTTGGGTTTGCTCCACGGTTCACGGTGTACCTGCTAGCTCAAAATGAGAGTTTAGTTTCAAAAATGTGGATGTTACAGTGAGAAGATCAAGATGGATACCAACCCAAGCCTCGAGAATCAATTGGGTGACACGGGGATCAAGAGTTACAAGGCACTAAGATACAGGGCTGCTTAGTCTCCTTGTAAACTGATGACAAAGCTCAGCTGAGCTAATAGAAAGAAGCACTACAATGCAAGATCATACTAAGTTATGCTAATTTATGCTAACAATGCAAGACTACAATGCAAGATTACACAGATAGACAATTAATAGCTGAAAGGAAATAAAGTATGAAATGCAGGGTGAACAACTAAGATGCAATGCAGCAAAAGAAAACTAAATGCAATGGTAAAACAAGCTAAGTTACACTAATTAAAGAGCTAAAAGAAATAACACAAGGTGAATATGTACAAGGTGGAAGGAAACTCAGTAAAGAACTAGCCAAAAATCAGCAAGGCACGCGCCAAGTCCCCGGCAACGGCGCCAAAAACTTGGTAGGCCTCGGAATGTGTATATTTTTATGACCTACTTGTAATACCGCAAGTGCACGGCGTCTATCGGAGACGCGGAAAGTACGGGTCGATCCCACAAGGACTTGTGGTGCTTATGTTGATCAAGGCTTGCTAACTGAATTCAAGTGAGTATGTAACATAAAAGTTTGAGTGTCGATGCGACTGAGATTTAGATGTGACTCTAAACTAAAGAGCAAAACAGATTATGACAAATTGGAAAGTGACCAGGGTGATTATTTCCACCACCTGTTCTTATGCTAAGGCTATGCAAGCTAAATTATGATCATGTGCCTTCCTTTGAAGGTCTTAGCTAGATATTCATTAACTAAATTTGTTAACTCCCCCCTAGTATGAGTGGTCTTCTTATAGTACCACTCATCACAGGTTTGTAAACTCAATGGCTAACTACTAATCTTAATCATGTAGAACACAACAAAACCATATCAAACAGACATGCTTCACATAAGAATCAGGGGTTTCATCAAACACCCCTGTGAATTAAATTAAAGCATTACAAAGATAATAAAACACAAATTAACTCTAAACGACGCTCTGGCTAGCCCGGGCATGCTTTCTATCAACACCCATCACTGCTATTTATACATGCAAGAAAATCCCCAAATACCAAACCCTAATTCATTTAAAGTAAAAATTAAATGCAAAATAATTCGAACAAACTCTAACCCATACTCTGAATTTGCTGTTGGCTCTACTCCTGCGGTTCTGAGACTCCCTTGCTCTTGATTTGATGTAAGAGAAACCCTAGCCTCAATTATCTCTTACATAGCCTCTAGGGTTTCGAGAGAGGCTAGGCGAGAGATAAGTGAAGCTAGAGAGGGTGTGGATGTCGGGGTGTCAGGAGATGATGGAGTTGGTGGCGAAGGTGGCTCTGGTGGTGGTATGGGTGAAGACGGTGGAGGAGAGCGAGCTCGCTCTGTGATGGAGACGGGAGAGAGCGGAGGAGGAGAAGAAAGAGAAAGTGAGGAAGAGAATAGACTTGTTCGATTAGGGTATAGGGTGTTGGTAACTTTGGTGTGAGGCAGGTACAGCGACGGACGATGAGGAGGCCTCAGCGAGCGTAGGATGTGGGTGATAGAGATCTGAACGGCTCAGGATATAAGCTGGTGATTCTGTTGTTGAGCGAGAGCATCAAACGTTGATGTGCAAGGCCGAGCGAGCGTAGGATGTGGCGAGTGAAGATCTTAACGGCTCAGGAATGATGGACTCGGATCCGAGTCACGGGTCGGAGATGGATAGCTTGGGCCCATGTCTTGTAGATGAGTTGCTACTTGTTGGGTTGAAACTGTTGCGCGCGCGGGCTTCGGCTTTTTGCTCCATAGATGCTCGACTCCAATTCTTCGCTCTTTGGCTCCTCAATTTCTCCGGACTTTATTTAGTACCTAAAAACACAAAATTAATTAATACAAATATTTATTCTTGAAAACAAAGAAAACACAGAATCTGGGATAATATCTGATTTCTAAGCGCAAAAGATGAGTAAAATGCCAATAAAAAGGTGTATAAATATGCACTATTTGGCACTCATCATTCCCAAGATAAAGGCTTAATCAAACACGTTCCCTAGTCTAGCCCACTATGTCATAATAACGTGATAAACCTAGGTAAAATGGCATTTTGGTTAATTAAAGGAGCTTTAATTTAATTAGGGGTGGGACTTGGGTTGGGTTGACCCGCCCAACCCATGCCCAACTCGAACGTTGGGCGGACATGAGCAACGTATTTCAGAACTTTGGGCAAGTTTGGGCATAAATTTTATAAACCCGAGCTAAATTTGGGCAAGCATGGACACAAATATTTCTAACCCAAGTAACCCTCCCAACCCGAAGAACTATGACATAGTCATATAAAACTATTTTTTATAATTGGTATTATTATTTATTTAGAGTAATTTTAGTATTTATCTTCAAATATAATAATGAAAAAATATATTATATCTAGAGAAATTTATTCTTATGACCCTGGAAATTATGGGTCTTACACTTTTGGACCCGGGTTATTTAATAAATTTGCTAATTATTCTAGTGGCCCTGGAATATTATAGGAAGCAGGATTAACAAAAAGCTTTCCAAATATATAAAATTTGTCGAATTCTTACGTATGATTTGTGAGACATGTTATGTTTAAGTTGGCATGACGATTATACCCTAAAGGATATAGTTTATCATTTGATAACATCATGAAACATCTTTATCCAAATGACACTCCTTCTTTTTTAAGGGTTATTTCAATAAAATAAGTTAATTCTTTTAAAATTGAGTTTTAATCCAAAGGCCATTTGAGTAAGAGAGAGTGAGGGGAGGGCCAAACACTTAATTCCCACTTATATCTATCTCATTAATTTTATTGGATAAAGAGTATTACATTAACTAGTTGGAAGACTAACAAGCTAAGCTCCAACAACATACTACTACATTAATTGAACAGGTTGTTGTGCTAACCTACCAAATGAGCCTCATGGGTAACCTAGCCAAGGGAGCCGAAGCGGATGGGGGGCTGAGATTGTGTCACAAGGGGCGCAAACTAACACTACCTTCCATGTTAATTCCTGCAATATTACGCCATTGGGGGCTTGAACCAGGTGATAGAATGTAGTTGTTTGGATTTTTCTGTTAACTAGAGAATGAATGTATGGATTGTTGAAAAAAAAATGATTCTTAAATCATGGTGGGGTTTTGTATGCAGATGGGTTTTAGCAATGTTGTATGAGTTTGGATATGACTATACTGATTGTTGAATTAATATTCTGTCATGCTAGGATTAGTAGTAATAGTACTAGGCTTGCACATAGATTTTTTTTTGGAATTGGGCCTAAAATAGTCTTTGAATTAATCTTACTCCAACAACATTTTATAAACTGGAGTAATACCCACCATCTTAAACAACATTTTATATACCCTATTGATTCATTAATTCAGTCATTCCTACCCATCTGTACTTAACAATCATTGGAAATTTAGAATCATTCACCAAGAACATTGCTTGTTTGTACATTTACTGTATTCAATCCATTACTGTTGAAATCAAAAGAGCAAGAAAAACTGACACTTTATGTTCAAACCCTTCAAACATACATCCATCACAAGTTTAATCTCTGCTGAAAATTCAAACAACTGGAAGAACACAACTAGTTTAATTACATCTAAAGAAGGACAAAGCAAACAGAATACGACTTCTAAACACCCGACAGGCTACCAGTGCCATTACAACTTTCTTTTTACAATCAAAATTCAAAGATGCGCATTACTAATCTACCTGACATAAAAAGTTTATTGTATTCAATCCATTACTACTGAAATCAAAAGAGCAAGAAAAACTGACAAATTTCTTCAAACCCTTCAGACCTACATCCATCACAAGTTTAATACTACTGAAAATTCAAACAACTAGAAGAACACAACTAGTTTAATTACATCTAAAGAAGGACAAAGCAAACAGAATACCACTTCTAAACACCCGACAGGATACCAGTGCCATTACAACTTTCTTTTTACAACCAAAATTCAAAGTTGCAACATTACTAATCTACCTGACATAAAAAAGGTTAATCCTAACCACTGCAACTCTCCCGGCTGCTATATTTACAATGCACCTGCTGCAAACTGAACCCCAAAAACACCTTATATTATAAGATCTTCATCAACACCATCTATCAAACAAAAAACAAAAAAAAGAAACCCCATTCTCCATACACTTCTTCAGCAACATAAAGTACCATCAATATCCCCACAAGTTTTCACGAATATGCACAAGAGAAATAGTAATCAAAATCACATTACTCTAGTTCTAAGGGATTTGACAATACCTATAAGGCAATCACCAAGATTCGCCGTCACTGTTGCTGCTGTAGTTTAACTCATCCTCTTCATAGTAGGCACCAGTACCATCATCATCATCTTGTAGGGACCCTGGAGATCATCATCATCTGTTTCTTCTTCCTCATCTTCTTCTTCACTGCAAACCACCATCTCACCGGAAAATACAGGCTCTCCATTGAGGTCTAACCCAGGAATCTCCTCTCCGTCAGAATCCACGTTTAGGGGTTCTGACATGGTTCGAACAAACTTACGAGGGTTTTTCTTCTTTCGGCGAGATAGATCTTGTATATCACATCTTCAAACTCTTGCATCTTCCTCTTTGCTTCTTTTTCTCTCTCATCTCTCTTCATCGAATCATCATTGCTCTCCTCATCTTCTAATCCTTCATAGTTCTTTTCTTCATCTTCACTATCACTTTCAGTCGCACTACGAGTTTTTCCCTATGAACACTTCCACTCTCCTCGTCGTTGAAGCTTCTCCCTGCGTCGGCGTGCATCTATGGCATCTAACTTTCTCATCCACAACTGAAATTCCTCATCATTTTCAACCCTTAATCTTTGAAATTCTTCTCTCTCTTCTTGTTCTTTCTTCTTGGTGATCTCCAGATTCATAAAAGCGATCAAACTTTCCATCTCTAAGCTTGTTAAAGCCTCAATCGCACTCTTTGCATGTCGTATGGCAGGGGAATCAGCCATTTCATTATTCCTTAACCGCCTCTCTTTCTCTGATTTCTATTTTTGGTTTAATAATCTGTTTATTTCTCTATAATCTTTATAATGATGGTGGTAGTTTAGCCATAAATGGTCGTTTATGGCATTTGGTTAAAAGTCTTGTCGCTTGGCTATTCACGCCACTTCAATGCCATGTGCAATACCATCATTAATCTACTAAACCCTATTTTCAAAGTCTAATGTCAGACTATCAAAGAGTATCTTCAACCCTTTAGATGCATACCATCATTACTCTACTAAACCCTATTTTTAGCCATTGTTGGTAAACATAATGATGGTGTTAGGTAGTTTTCTAGTCTTTAATATGTAAAATTTTGCGTATGCTAACATTATTAGAGTTTAAGCATTTAAAGCACTAAAATGTGGAGTCGTTGAACCAGTTTAGTTTTTTCAGAACACTAATTTTAAACATCTAAAGATTGACAGCTTGGTGGATTGATTCGTTACCTAACTCCTTCGAGGTCATGCGTTCGAATATGGGCAATATCTTTTTATTAATTTTTTCAAAACGAACTTTTTAACCACGTTATAAAACCAGCGTGTCTATAGAACACACACTATGGACACACATATACTAGCGTGTCCAAAGAAGAACTTTTTGGCCACACTTTCAACTTGGCGTGTTTATTTAAATGTTGAGTAGTTCAACCAGTCTAGTATTTTCAAAACACTAATCATAAACATCTAAAGATGGGCAGCTTGGTGGATTGGTACGTTATCTAAATCCTTCGAGGTCATGCGTTCGAATATGGGCGAAAGATTTTTATTAATTTTTTAAAAACGAACTTTTTCGCCACGCTATAAAACCGGCGTGTCTATAGAACGCACACTATGGACACACATATACTAGCGTGTCCAAAGAAGAACTTTTTGGCCACACTTTCAACTTGGCGTGTTTATTTAAATGTTGAGTAGTTCAATCAGTCTAGTATTTTCAAAACACTAATCATAAACATCTAAAGATGGGCAGATTGGTGGATTGGTACGTTATCTAAATCCTTCGAGGTCATGCGTTCGAATATGGGCGAAAGATTTTTATTAATTTTTTAAAAACGAACTTTTTCGCCACACTATAAAACCGGCGTGTCTATAGAACGCACACTATGGACACACATATACTAGCGTGTCCAAAGAAGAACTTTTTGGCCACACTTTCAACTTGGCGTGTTTATTTAAATGTTGAGTAGTTCAACCAGTCTAGTATTTTCAAAACACTAATCCTAAACATCTAAAGATGGGCAGCTTGGTGGATTGGTACGTTATCTAAATCCTTCGAGGTCATGCGTTCGAATATGGGCGAAAGATTTTTATTAATTTTTTAAAAACGAACTTTTTAGCCACGTATAAAACCGGCGTGTCTATAGAATGCACACTATGGACACACATATACTAGTGTGTCCAAAGAAGAAATTTTTGGCCACACTTTCAATGTGGTGTGTCTATATGTCCTACACTATGGACACGCATATACTGGCGTGTCTATAAATCGTACACTATGGACACGCTGGTATAGGTGTGTCCAAAGAAGAACTTTTTGGCCACACTTTGAATTTGGTGTGTCAATCAATCGTACACTAGGGACACGCACTTTAAATAGCGTGACTAACCTTTTGGACACGCCACAACTACCTAATGTGGCCATAGACTGGTCTATAAACACGCCCAATACCTAATGTGGCCATAGACTGGTCTATAAACACGCACAATACCTAATGTGGCTATAGACTGGTCTATAAACACGCCCAATCAAAAATTTGAAGTTAACGTGACTAAACGGTTGATATTTTGACACGCTACTATCCCTGGCGTGGCTGAAAGCACTTATATTAACACGCCCATAGAACATGGCGTGTCTATAGGGTAGAAGTATACCCTATAGACACACCAAAACCAAAAAGGCATGATAGGGAAATTTATATCTGGCGTGGCTAAAGGTCATTTCTGTACTAGTGATCTTAGGTTTCGAAAAAAGTAACAAGACAGACAAGGTCAAGGAAATAAAGTGTTGACTAGAATTGACTAGTTAAAAAATTCTTATTGTATATAAATGAAATAGGAATGAATGCTTTAGGTGACTAGACCCCTTAGATATTAGGTTGTTATGCCAAGTTGCAAGAGCCCCGACCCTCAAGGTCATTTGAAACAATGACACCATATAGAACCACTGGAAAGAGCAGGTAAATGAAGGGACTATTACGTGTTTGAGGGTTTCACATTGATACAAACGATGAATTTGGAAGTTTTACTGAAAGAAGAAGTAATAAATGTGGATGACTAAAATTATAGTGAAGCCTAGGAATGGCTTGTGAGCATGAAAAGGTTCTGCAAGATGTTTTAGTGTGATCAACTAAGGTTATTCGATACCGGGATGGACAACTACATCCATCCAGTACTACATATGCCCTACTTGTTGGAACAAGGTTTTTCTATATCCATAACAAGGTAAGGAATTAGTTTTCTGTAATTTACATCCCAAATTTGAGGAACAGTTGTCGCAGGGTGTTAGAGCACTGCTCAGTCGAACTCGCAACTTTGCTATCTCAAGCTTGTTGTCAAGTTTAGTTGCCAAAACTATAAGTCTTGATTTCTAGTCTACTTATACCTAAGTCTCGGATTAGGATGGAAAATGTAGCTGGGCATTAGACTTCGCGGCGTTCATCGATTGAAGACGAAGAACTACTAAGGGGAGCTTGTGGAACTTCATCAACAAAAGGTATGTGGAGACTTGAACTCATCTATCACTCAAAAGTCTATCTACTTTATCTCCTATTTGAGATAAAAGTCGTATAGCTATATAGACTTCGATTATACACATTTGATATTTCGAGCTGAGTTTAACTCGCTTACATATTTCTCGAAATATGGGTTGGTAAGCTTTCGCTTTAACCAAGTTCATCTTATATTCTTGACGAAAGTCAAAAGATGATCATAAATTGCCTGGTAACATCTGAAAAGGCGAGGGTACCCAAATATACCTCAAGCTAAAACTTTTCCTACCTATAAGTCCTTTCTCCGAAAGTGATTGTCTATGGACTGAGTCGAGACAATGCAACTAATCGGTTCACACTTCGTGTGTATGGATACGAGATCGAGACAATACAACAACGAAGTATGTTTACTTGATACAAAGGTTCAGACTTAACTAAACACAATAGGATTGCTTATCAAGTAAATATGAATTAACGTTTGTGTGATTTACTTTAATTATAATAAAACAATTATAATGCGGAAAATAAAAGTTAACGAGGAAACCGCAAATGCAAAAAAAAACCCGGGACCTTGTCCAGAATTTAATACTCTCATGATTAAGCCGCTACACAAAATTACACCTAACTTCGTATAGTTGAGACCAAGTAACTAACCCTATAGTTCACTTAGTTCCGTCTGTATTCCCACGCCTCCGACTTGTGAATAAGTCACGTACTTGGAACAATTCGTTTGGCTCGTATTCCAAACAGTAAAGGAACAACATATATGTTTGGTATCAACTCTATTCAACCAAGTGATATGAGTCGGACAAAGGCTCTTCTGTTTATCTTAACATAAACTCCTTCGTCGGGTCCTTAGATATATCTTATGTTCAATCACCCAAAGGTAATCATTTAAGATTAAGCCAATCAATACCTTTAATCATAAGGAAACTTATTGATGCTGATCTACTCAATTAATCAATCCAATCTACCACAAGGATAAACTGATTATTAATTGGATGAACCATCACAATCTTTACTCGAAACAAGTATTGTGCACACCAAAGATTATAAAACCCAAGTCGATCTTCAATATCTTCTTTGTCTTCAAATCTTCTTAAATCTTCAATAAAAACCTGACAAGTGGTGGATTTGCACACAATCACTTGAATCTCTTGTGATCAATCACGCACGATCAAACGTGGAAGTTTGTTAACAATGGATTATCACAAGATCGTCTTTAGAACTAACAACTATGGTTGTTGATCCATCTAAAGATCTCTCATGCTTTGTAGTTTAAATCGAAACTATGAACTAGTTTGAGTGAATCTTATATCGAAGAGAAGATTCTCAAGAATAAACAAACTAGGTGCAATCAGATTTCAACCACCGTTAGTCAATCAAATCAATCGAAAACAAAGATAAGCCGCAATTATCTAGTTTCCCACCAACGGGTCGCGCTAGAGCTTCTCAATCCCAAAGAAAACTTTAAATTGAGCGGAGCTTCTCAATCCCAAAGGTAAGAGATTTCGCCTAATTAGGTTACTCTCCTCTCCGAATAGGCGGCTACACCAGTAACAACAACAAAAGAGTAAATATGTTGTTACGAAGGATTAGTTTGCTAGAAAGGCAAACTTCGTGTATTTATAGACAATGAAGTTTGGACACCAAGGAATTTACAAAACCAAAAATATTCTCAAGACATTCATAAAAGCACAGATTCGTTTTTCATAATTCCAGAAAATGCTTTGTCCAAAAATAATGATCGAAATCTCTCGGAAAATCTAATTAGTAAATGCACATTACTAATTCTGTAATTTCCCTACAAAATGAAATTAATAACCTTAATTAAAAGATTCTTAACTTACTTATGTTTCGATCCTGGTATTCTCTTCCCTTGGCAGTTAAGGAATATCTTTGAACAATTATATAAATAAACATTCACAGCACGTGTTCAAAATTTGTCGACATCTTAACTTTGTAAGTTCCCTTTCACACTTATAACCTTGAAATCGATTTGCCACACTTACAAACAAGTTTAGAATTGGTTCATATGACTTTCAAGAACTATGTGATTGATCAAACCAACATTCAATCACAATCATGGGTTTACGGTTCTACCAAAACAAGTTTCGGTTCTACCTCCATGTGAGTATTGTGCATAGTCACACTAGCTTCCCAAAAGTTCGGTTGACTAGGTACTAGGATCGGTTCCCCACATATATATGGTATCTAACTTATATGTGTTGCACATGTCCATAGGATCGGTTCCCCTTTCTGCTATAAACCTTGCTGCACCCCATACAAGGATCGGTTCCCTTTGATGTACTGCACCCCTTACTAGGATCGATTCCCTTTCCCTTACTAGGATCGGTTACATTTCCCTTACAAGGATCGGTTCCCTTTCCCTTACAAGGTCATACATACAAAATCCGATCATACCACAGGTGATTACTTAAGATCGGTTTTACTAATAAAAGTTATACCAATACATAAGTCAGGCCTTTGTGAACAGTTCTACCAATAACACAAAAGTTATACCAGTTGTGAGCGGTTATACTCTATCACACATATTGGTTGTTCATAAGATATGCAATGAATAATAAAACCAATAACACCTGGCAATTTCCTTTTCGGTTCACAAACAAGTTTATGAACATACTTCCTTAGAACAATGTAAACATTGTTCCCTGGGATGAAATCCTCACCTCATACCCATACATAATCACAATAGCATTCAAATGATTATGGTGATGTCTTATCTACAAAGTTTAATGGTTAAGCAATAAACCTCGTATTGTATTCCTTAATATTATGTCTATCTAGAGTTCAAATATGCTTGTGATTATGTTTTCAATATGCACGACTTGAAAGATACATTAGGGAATGAAACAATTCAAGTCAAATATCACTAACCTCAAGTGGAAGGATGATTGTTGTCGTTGTAGCTCCTTGCTTCTTCACATCTTCAAGTCTTCGCAATACTTGTAATGTCTCATATCCTAATACTTTCAAGCTAACCTATACAAAGTTTAACTCTAATACATAATCAAGCGACTCTTAACATGAGTTTTGATTCACTAAAATATGACAACCAAACTTGACATACCAATGCTTGGTGGGTTCAACCGAGCCATTCTCTAACAACATCTTACATGATTTGTGTGAGACAATCATTTGATGTAGACTCGGAATGTTTCGTATTGATCATTCGATCACTTGAAAATTGCTTTGAAGCTAAGAGTTTGTGTGAGACAGCTATTCCCGTCTTCCAAGAATATTTCAATGGTTGAAATGAGAGTTTAGAACAATTGGATTTAAGCATAGTATGCGTACTTGCATATATGTAATCCATGTCCGGGAACCATAGTATGCATACTCGTATGCGTACTTGTTGGTTCTGTGAATTCCGAAAACCTGGTATGCGTACCGGTACGCGTACTGGCGTAAGGTTCAGGTCCGGGAATTTCTACTAAGTTTGGAAGGTATGCGTACCATTTCGCGTACTGGTGAAACCCAAACTTAGTCCGTCTACTTAGGCACGCGTACCCGTATGCATACCTAAGTAGATGATGTTCTAAAATCGGTTTTTTCATGAACTAATACATTTATATAATAAGGAATGCAATCTTTTGCAAACCGTTGCTATAATATTCATGACTTGATTCGAGTGAATCAAAATCGATTTTGCTTCAAATGTGTGTTGTATACTTCTATGAGAATATAAACAATTGAACAACTCTAGAACTAGTTTCATTTGAGTCATTTGAACTAGTTATGGTTAAGATGAATGGGGTTGATATGAAAGTGTTCATATGGCTAACTTTGGTTAACTATTGTTGAGCCAACAAGGTGTACACGTTTAGGTACAGTTACTCATATCTAAATGAAGGTACATTTCATTTGTGTGTAACAAGCTAAGTTCGATCTAATGGTTGAAAGATATTAGCTTGAGTCTAATAAGGTTTTCATCTAACAATGAATATTGAATGCTTTGTTACCAAGGTAACATTGATTACAAACCTTGATTTGAAGACTATATAAAGGAGAACTCTAGCAACTGGGAAACATAAATCCCCACACCTCCTGTGTGATACTTGTTGCAACTAGAGTTGATTCTCCTTTAACCTTAGGTTTTTCACGAAACCCTGTAGGTTAACGACTTAAAGACTTCATTTGGATTGTGAAGCCAGACCCAACTATTTTCTTTGTAGTTGCGTGATCTGATCTTGTTGTTTCCATCGTGATTGAGTACTATCTTCTCTAATATTTGTTCGAGATTTAATCTCTGATAGGCAAGATAAAAAGTAGTCACAAACATCTTCGTCTCATCGTTTGTGATTCCACAATATCTTGTTTCGCTACCATACGATTAAGATAATTGTGAGGTGATTGATATTTCTAGGCTATTCCGGTATATCAATTGGTTCCTGTTCACCTTGATTTATCAAAAGACGGAACATAACTCATAGGTTTATTTGTGGGAGACAGATTTATCTATACGGTAGACTTTTATGTGTGAGATAAATTTGTTTATCAAGTCTTAGACTTTGGGTCGTAGCAATTCTTAGCGGTGGGTGAGATCAGATAAGGGAATCAAGTGCGTAGAGTCCTGCTGGGATTCGAAAACGTAAGGAACGCAACTTTACCTTGATCAGTGTGAGATTGGTTAGAGCTCAACTACTTTCCAGTCCGAAGTTAACTTGGAGTAGACCAGTGTCTGTAGTGGCTTAATACAGTGTGGTGTTCAAATCTGGACTAGGTCCCGGGTTTTTTCTGCATTTGCGGTTTCCTCGTTAACAAAATTTCTGGTGTCTGTGTTATTTCTTTTCCGCATTATATTTTGTTACCAGGGCTTAACCCGTGACGTAACGGCACGGGCATGATTTTTATTTAGTTACGCATTTTATGATATATGAATATTAAATATAATATTCATTAATATCAAATTTCCCTTCTTACAAAAGTAAAGGAAAACCTGATAAATAGTTTTATTATTCACTCCACAAATCCTTTCTAGCATTTTCCGCCTTAACATTCTCCCATAATATCCATCTCTTCCTCGAGTTGTATCCTCAAGCCAGCCATGAAATAATATCGGAATTAATTTTTACATATTTTCCTCGCAAAAAAACATTATTTGATATTTTTTTTAATTTACAAAGATATCCTACCGATTATTTGAAATGGTATTATTGTTCTGCATTTTCCTTAGTTTGGTGAACGATGTTAGCATCTTCATGGAGGAACCTACTATGGGCCCGACCACATAGCACCAATGATGTCCCTATTTGACCACCTGGGGATAAGAGGTGTATGGTTTTAATTTAAAATGCCTCGGTGCTACGTAAGGAGATGCCCAAGCTTATTAAGCTCCACATGTACTCCTCTTTCTTCCATGTGGGACTATCCATATCTATACATATGTGGTTTATCGCTCCACATACGCCAACAATATCCACTTTGGCGAGATTAAACCAGTTCACCAGTCCAATCAGACTCCACACCATACGGTTACTATCCGTATATGCTACCCATCGATCATGATTATTATCACTATGCGCCTTGGAATCGCACTCCACGTTGAGTTAATGAGAAGGTAAGCACTAACTCCACCTTGAGGATTTCCTTGCCCACCTAGAACCCTGATCCACGTGAGAGTTAATGTGTGAGACACTAACTCCACCTTGAGCAGCAGTTCAACCTTGATAATTGTCTTGCTGATCTAGAACCCTGCTCCACATGAGTTAATGGGTGAGACACTAACTCCACCTTGAGCGCCAGTTCAAGTTTGGGCCTTGCCTGCTCCACCTTGTGTCTGAATCCACTTGCGCCCTAAATCGGGTGATATCCACAACAACTTTTACGTTCGGATAGTCGCCCCAACTATGGGCTCTGATACCAATTGTTAGGATCTTCACAGACCATCAGACACTACTCAGGCCCGACCACATAACCTCGAAACCCACTTGACCACATTGGGATAAGAGGTGTGGGGTTTTTAACTAAAAGGTGTTATGTATGGATATGTCCAAGCTTAATAACCTCCACATATATTCCTCTTTATTCTACGAGGGACTTTCCCTAGCTATACACATGTGGTTTATCATGCCACATACTCCAACAACCGAGCGGAACCATTAAATTAAAATTTGTACACCTGAACTCATTCGTCTCAAGAATAATTGTGTAGATATTAACAATGTTCGAATCCTTATTTCTTTTTTACCCTTTAAGAATAGTCTAAAAAAAGTAAACCCAGAATTGATGACTCAATAATACATATTGTATTATTTGTTCTTACTATTTGAACGACATAATGAAAGGCTGAAAAAGCGGGGGTACAACAACGTCACCCAATATTTCGATTAGAAATTTGTATGGACTAACTCTAATATACTTTTAAGAGAATCAACTAGACAGTCAGACTCAATCTTAATAAAAAGTATATCAACGAGTTAATATCTCTATCTCTCGATTTGATCTTTACTCAAGCAAATGGAAATATGCGAGTCTTTATCAAATACTAGAGAGATAAACTTGAATGGTACCAATGACTAATATCCAAGTGCCAATCAATGTAAATCAACAACCAAAGGTTGGATATTCTAATTGATTGATCTTAACGCACAACCTGTGATATTTCAATTATATAACAAAATATAATGCAGAATAGAAATAACACAGACACCAGAAGTTTTGTTAACGAGGAAACCGCAAATGCAGAAAAACCCCGGGACCTAGTCCCGATTGAACACCATATTGTATTAAGCCACTACATACACTAGCCTACTACAAACTAACTTCGGCCTGGAATGTAGTTGAACCCTAATCAATCTCACACCGATTCAAGGTACAGTTGCGCTCCTTACGTCTCTGATCCCAGCAGGATACTACGCACTTGATTCCCTTAGCTGATCTCACCCACAACTAAGAGTTGCTACGACCCAAAGTCGAAGACTTTAATAAAAAATATGTATCACACATAAAAGTCTACGGTGATAGATAAATATGTCTCCCACAGATAAACCTATGAGTTTTTGTTCTGTCTTTTGATAAATCAAGGTGAACGGGAACTAATTGATAACCCAGACTTATATTCCCGAATAACAGCCCAGTATTATCAATCACCTCACAATAATCTAAATCGTATGGTAGCGAAACTAGATATTGTGGAATCACAAACGATGAGACGAAGATGTTTGTGATTTCTTTTTATCTTGCCCTATCGGAGATATAATCTCAAGTCAATTATTCAATTGAACTCGTACGATAGAAAATGGCAAGATCAGATCGCTCAACTACAAGAGAAGTAGTTTCATCTGGCTTCACAATCCCAATGAAGTCTTTCAGTTGTTAACCTACAGGGTCTCGAGAAGAAACCTAAGGTTAAAGGAGAATCGACTCTAGCAAAACCAACTAGTATCATAGAGGAGGTGTGGGGATTATTTTTTCCAATTGCTAGAGTTCCCCTTATATAGTTTTCAAATCAGGGTTTGCGATCTAAGTTACCTTGGTAACAAAGCATTCAATATTCACCGTTAGATGAAAAACCTGATTCAGCCAAGCTAATATCTTTCAACCGTTAGATCGAAACTTAGCTTGTCACACAAATGAAATGTATTCATTTAGGTTTGAGTAACCGTACCTAAACGTGTACACTTAGTTGGTTCACAAATAGTTAACCAATGGTTAGCCATATGAGCACTTTCATATTAACCGTATTTATCTTTCTAATAACTAGTTCAAATGACTCATAAGAACTAGTTGAAGAGTTGTTCAATTGCTTAGGTCTTTATTCATAGACACAATTGAAACAAAATCGGTTTGATCCACTTGAATCAATTCATGAACAATATAGCCACGGTTTGCAAAGTCGCATTCCTTATAATTTATTGTTTTAAGTTCATGAACTACCGATTTGAGAAATAACCAGCTTGGGTATGCGTACGGGTATGCGTACATTAGCTACCGGATTTGATTTTACAAACTCAGCAGAAATTTTCAGTTCGAAAACTTCCGCGGGTATGCGTACTGGTATGCGTACATAAGGCGACTGGTTTACTAGTTTGCAAACTTACAAACTCAGCAGAATTTTTTAGGTTGAAAACTTCCGCAGGTACGTGTACGGGTACGCGTACTCAACCTGTCTCCTTCACCAATACCGCATGCACACATATGCATGCATTTGGTTTCCGGCACATGGATTTATACACTAATGTGCGAACACACTATATATGCTTATATCCATAGTTGATAATCTCAACTCTACATTTCAATCATTGAAACATTCTTCTATAATGTTATAACAATCGTTATTCACGACTATCGTCATCAAACCTATTTTCAAGATTGAAACGTCATCATGACTTTCGTCACGGGTAAAGATGAAAATGGTTAAAGCGAAAGCTCACCAACACATATTTCGAGAAAAAGATAGGCGAGTAAACTCGGCTCGAAATAGCAAATGTGTATGTATGAAAACTATCATAATTATATGACTATTGTCACAAGAGTATGAGATAGAATAGACTTTTGAATGACAGATAAGTTCAAGTCTCCACATACCTTTTTGCCGGATGAAGTTCCACTTGTTCCTAGAGTAGTTCTTCGTCTTCGTAATATGATCGCCATGGAGTCTGGAGCTCAACTACACCTAACTATCCTAGACCAAGACTTAGTCATAAGTAAACTAGAAATCAAGACATATAGTTTTGATCACTAATATTGACAAACATGCTTGAGATAGCAACGCATGCGAGTTCGATCGAGCAATGCTCTAACAAAAGCCAATTCATTCACTTAAGATATTATATTTTAAAATGTTAAGTCATTTCTGATGGCAACCATTTACTCACATACGATGTAGTTCTAGTTTTTCAAAATTCCAAAATATATTATGTACATAATTCAATTCAATAGGAAGAGTTAACCGAATGGAATATAGGTAATGACTTTTCCTTTCGTAACATTGTGGTTTTTTCAACATAGTTGGATTCAGAGTTGGTAAAAAGCACTGTATTTATGCGTTCTCGGGCGAGAGTAATCTAGGGATGGGCTACTTCCCAGAAAACTGTTGATTAATAACCGCATCAGTATCAATTGAAAATCCCACACTGTAGGACAACCGTAGTGACTAAGTGGGGACAATATTTGGGGAGGATCAGGTCATTAAAAATGGTATTAGAGTCGACCACGGGTTGCCAATCGAGGGTGAAAAAGTATGCTTGACGGATTGTGTCGGGAAAGGGTCTCATGAGTGAGAAAAAAAATGCAAGAGTCTAGGATTGAACATATTCCGGAGCCGTCCTCGGCTCCAAATTAAGTTGGTGGTATTATAGAACTCCGACTCGGCATGTAGGATTCGTCAAATGAAATATAGGTAATGGTTTATCCTTTCCTAACACCGAGACCTTTTCAGCATAATTGGTTTAATAGTTGGCGAAAAATCTCTATAGTTAAGCATGCTTGGTATTGAGTAATCCTGAGATGGGTGACCTCCTGAGAAGCTGCTGCTGGATGACCGTAGCGGTGACCATTGAAAACCCCATACTGTCAGATGACCGCAATGGCTAAGTGAGTAAATTATCGTTAGAGGGTCAGGCCATTACATTCTACGACATTACGCTTCCAAATGTGAGGTTACTCGTTACATAAAAATAATAAAACCATGATTAGTTATTAAGTCAAATCATTAAGTACTTAACCTAATAACAATACGCTATACTAAAAATAAACTCTGTTATTCATCATCATTGAATAAAAATAACGGTAAATCATTTATCAAGAAATACATGAGACGATGCGAAATTACTCTCTGGGAACCAATACTTGCCACCGTCACTATGGTCCACTTATATAATTGTTAGCCAATCTAACTAAGTTTGGTACTGCTTTTTTCTTTAAAAAAAAGTACTTTGAAAATATATTTATAGCAATATTTTTTCATCCTAGTGTTTGGTAAAGATTTCATAACTTGCCACCGTCACTATGGTCCACTTATATAATTGTTAGCCAATCTAACTAAGTTTGGTACTGCTTTTTTCTTTAAAAAAAAGTACTTTGAAAATATATTTATAGCAATATTTTTTCATCCTAGTGTTTGGTAAAGATTTCATAAAGTGTTTTTTATGCAAAATATTTGCAAAATTTATCAATTTTAAAAGTGGGGGAGAAGGAGCTTTTAAAAGCTTCAAAAGCAAATGTATGGTTCACCCTAGTTTCATATTTTATTTTTCAATTCCATATATCAACAATTTTTATTCGTTATATTTTATTCTTTGAAGATAATTATTTTTTATTTTCAAACTACATTTTTATATAAGTTTTTGACAGTTATGCAACCCGATATTTTGATCTTTCGGGTTGCATAACTTTAATTTATCAACAATAAATGTTAAGCAATTATTGATTTTTGAAAAGTGGTTAAGAAAAAGATTACTTTTTAGTAATAATGCTAATTACTAAATTTAATATTACATATATATGTACTATAATAGTAGAAAATTAATTTATTTTAAGCACAATAAAATAGAATAAACAATTTTCAGAGATATGTGTGCTTTTGTCATTTTCTCGCTAACTATAGTTGAACCTGATATTTTCTCTGACACAATTTGATCGCCTTTTAAATTAGATTTAGCTTTAGTTTATAATTTTCAACCATTCAATTGTTTTTTTACAGAGCTCGGCACAGTAACGTACATCAACAACTATTCAATTGCTTTTTTTGATACATAACTCGACACAATAATGTACATCGGAAAAGCACTTTTGTAAAGCTCGCAACAATACCAAACTAATCCTAAGTATTAGCTAATAAAAATATATATTTATTATCATCATTAGTTGAATAATTTATATATTATTTACTTTTAATTTGATATTTAATAAACTAATATCATGGAAAATTAATAAAGTATTTATTGTGAAGAATTATGGAACCTTAATGACATGATAAACATTTGCAACAATACCAAACTAATCCTAATTATTAACTAATAAAAATATATATTTATATTATCATAATTAGTAGAATAATTTATATATTATTTACTTTTAATTTAGATGAGGTATAACATCACTGTAACGCCATGTGAGCATCCTGTAAGCTGGAAAAAAAGAGCATAAAGAAGGCATAGCAAATGTTACAATACCGTCATTTTTTCCACTCAAATTGTACTTCCCTCCAGCTCCTTTCCATTCATTTGTTTGATAGCGATTTCTCTGGATTTTTCATTAAGATAACCCACAAACCCAAAACCCTTGGATTTTCCTTTGTAATTAAGGTAGACAACACTTTCTCGGAGTACTCCGAACTCCCTGAATTTATGGGATAACATAAATTTATCGATAGACTCTGCCAGTCCATGTCCGATGCATCCGAATCCTTTATGGTCATTGTGTTGGCAGAAAATGGCCAAATAGCCCTGTCTTCCGCAAGTAAAACATCGACTGGATATCCTTCTAAACAAGCAAAAACCCTGCGCCACATCCCTCCTCAAAAATTCATTAAATGTCCAATCTGATTCTTTTTCTGGAAATACTATAGTTCCAGCTTGTAGTCGACGCCCCAGATGAGATAGCCTATCAGCTGGATAATTACTCTCACGAGGGATCCAGTCAAAAATTAACCCTTCCCCAATGGCTAGAAACTTCTTGATATTCTCTTTAACATCGGCCGTCAAACAGTAAGAGGAAAATGTATTTGATTGTTTATAATGTTTAACTAAACTCGATTACATCATAAAAGAAAACATGACAATTGTTCAACTTAAGTTGTTAATTAATTTATTCCATTATATATTTTCTTGTTATATTCTCTTTCATATTGTGATCAATTTTATTTTAACAGTAAAAACAAAGATTTATATGATCAGGTGTTAAAGATAGCAAGGGTACTATTTGGGTGATCCAATAGTCATGATTATTGTTTATTATATGATCTGTTAATATTCTTGAAATTTTTGGTACATGTCTTAGTCAATCGTGCTAAAAACAAACGATTACATCTTTCACTATACAATGTTATCCATGTTGTAAAAACACATAACTAGTATCGTCGACTACTACTCATCCATATCCACCGCCATAAACACCACCTATTGCCACCATTTCTTACACCAACACAAATGTTACCTCCAACACCACTCTGACCGCATCCACCACTCACTAACATCCCCCACCATGACGGTAAATCATGCGTTAGTTATTTAGTAACTAAAAACGATATTATAACTTGGCTAGAAAAATTTATGTGGAGGAAATGGAGTTAAGCAATGGTAACATTGTATTTAGTAACTAAACTCTAGTTATTTACTTTCGTTTCTTATTTGTAGGCATAATAAAATTAATTTTCTATCATTGGTAGAAAATTAATTTATTTTAAGCACAATAAAATAGAATAAACAATTTTCAGAGATATGTCTGCTTTTGTCATTTTCTCACTAACTGTAGATGAACCTGATATTTTCTAAGACACAATTTAATCACTTTTTAAAATAGTTTTAGCTTTAGTTTATAATTTGCAACCATTTAATTGTTTTTTTTTACAGAGCTCTGCACAGTAACGTACATCAACAACTATTCAATTTATTTTTTATACATAACTCGACACAGTAATGTACATCGGAAAAACACTTTTGTAAAGCTCGCAGCAATACCAAACTAATCATAAGTATTAGCTAATAAAAATATAATTAATATCATGATTAGTAGAATAATTTATATATTATTTATTTTTAATTTGATATTTAATAAAATATTATCATGGAAAATTAATAGAGTAACGTAATCCATTGTAGGATTGAAGTTTTTCTCACTCTCTTAAATGGAAAAGCTAGGTTGACCGAGCAATTTTCCCGAAATACCTATAGATTGAGATATATGGTAGGACCCACTTCACACATTTACCATCTCACTGCTAAGAGCATTCCCCATCCTCCGTCAGATCCATATCCGGATTTTTTTGCGGGACAAGATGCGGTCTGTCTAGCATTTCCCTCTCTTAAATGCGTTCCATTATTAGGATTTACGTTTTAAGAGGAAAAGAAAGAAGTCGGATACACTCACTCACCCATTATCGGTGTGGCATGACGGCGAGTGTTTTCATCTCGAAAATCACTCGGTGTGTTATACTGCCCTCGTCTAAACTTTGAACCAAAAAGGAAACGACAGTGAGGTGAAGAAAAGGAAATGTACACACTTGATTACTCTATCATAAATAAAACAAAATGAAGGAAAATGGTTAAGCACATTGGTCTTCTTCACTAACCCTTCATATTCCTCTGCTTAATTAGTTTTTTTTTTGCCAGATTTTATCCAGTCAATCACAGGGTTAAATTGTTGTGATCCACAAAAAATAAGAAGAGATGTTGCTTCAATTAAGCCATTTCAGTTCCTTGCGGAAGGAAAATCCATAGCCGTTATTCCTATAGAACGCCTATCTCACTTTTGTAGAGCTCGCAACAATATCAAACTAATCCTAAGTATTAGCTAATAAAAATATATATTTATTATCATCATTAGTAGAATAATTTATATCGAATTGCCGACACCACCACACCAATTGGAGATTTTTAATGTGAACCGCAAGGGACTGGAGAGAGCCCTACATTAGTTATCTACGTGATGGGATAATTCCTGCCGGTCAAAAGGACGCTATTAAGATGAAGCAGAGAGCCAAGCGGTTCATACTCCATGAAGGGATCCTATACCGCAAGAGCCGGAGGCGATATGCTACGCCGCTCGGCTGGGAGAAGAAATCCAGTCATACCGAAGGCATAACACACGAAGGAGAACATCAAGGGAAGAGGAAACTTTTTCTCCAAATACACGAGAGATACTATTGGCCTACCATGGAGGATGATGCAGTAGTGTTCGTCAAAGTCACGCATGCCAAATTCATGGGAACCTCGTTCTCATGCGCCTTCTACCCCTCTGCACTCTATAAGCAGCCCATGGCCATTCTACCTGGGACTGGACATTATCGGGAAGATCAATCCGCCGTCATCAAAGCAAAAGACGAGTACATCATAACCGCAACGGAATACTTCACCAAATGGGTAGAGGCCATTCCCCTACGGGGACTACATGAGCGACAATTGCGCTTTCATTAAAGAATACATCATTTGTCGTTTTGGCGTGCCCAAGCATATCATCATCGATAATGGCACTCCCTTCGCCAACAAGGGTACGGAGCTACCGGGAGGAGTACGGCATTAAACAGGTCTTCTCCACCGTCTACTATCCTCAAGGGAACGGGCAAGCCGAGAGTACCAACAAGACATTGATCCGGATCATCAGTCGAACGGTACACGACAATCCCGAGAATGGCATGATCGGCCACCAATGGCACTGGGCATACCGACGTCACCCGGAAGCTCCATACTCACTCTCACGGAACGGATGCAATTCTACCAAAGAGAGATCGAGAATCCCATCACCAGGATTGCAGAAGAACCGGGATCCACCGGGACGAGGCCGAAATCTCTCGACTGAATCGCAGAGTTAGACACTGGATTTTAGAAGGAATAAAGCAGAAGGAAAGCAGAATCGAATTTCCAGGGCATACAACAAAATTGTGAAACCACGCATTTTCAAGGTGGGAGATTTGGTTTTCCAAACACATCCAACAAGACATGTCTCGCACCAAAATTCTCACCGAAATGGGAAGGTCCCTATTAAAGATCAAGCTACTACAAGATCATTAAGGTAGACGGAGGCAAGTTTGAAGGGATCGTCAATGGAAAGTGGCTCAAGGCATATTACACCTGACCACTATCTGCTGTGTCAACAATACAGGCATTTATTTTCATTACATGTTTGAATCATCAACTATATTCAGAGATGTGTCAATGAAAAAACCTGTTTCACCAATCAAAACCCAATGCAATTTATTCCACAAAGATGTTCAAAACTCTTGACATAAACGTCATTAACAATAAGGAGTACACTAGAAGAGGCCATCTAGAAGATTATAATTCCTTGAGAGCATCATCGCAGCCAGCCTGATATCTCTCCGTTCTTTTCTTCAAGTCCCGCATGCCTTGCTCCACCTTCTCTCGATTCTCGCAGCCAGAGCTTTCTCCTCTTCCAAGATAGCTTTGAAAGGTGAACAACATTTGCGAGGATACCAACTCGATAAACCTTGATGACGTCAAGACGTTGCCGCAACCAGCCCACGTTGAACTTCATGGATTCAAGGGTAGATACCATATTCTCCCACTTTTCGAGATTTGATTCAAAGAACGCCATGGATAAAAATACTCTCCATCTCCGCAATCATGGGAAGAAGGCAGTTTACCGCGGTAACCAAGGCAGAGGAGCAATGTCGGACTACATTCCTGGTTGCGTAATGGAGGATAAGCATTTCATACGAACATCGAATGAAAGACCCGCATTCGGATATTCATAAGATGAGACACCCGTGTCAGCGTCTTGAGGTTCGGCAGGGGTAGGCGTGTTTGAGTTTGAAGGGAGGAAATGGTTAAGTCATCATCGTCAATGACCGTCACACATGTTCCTAGGATATCTCGCAAGAATGAAGGGGTTATTCACCTGACCGTCATGAAGAACAAACAATGTTTCAGAAAAGAAGGAAGAGACAAACCGGTATGAGAGGGGACTGATCATGAAGCTCGGACGCGGGTCGTATACGCTTAACGGAGATCCTGGATGGTATGAAGAAGATGATCCTTTGTTGTTAGACATGATGGGAAAAAGAGTTTTGCAAGGAAGCTCTACTTGTAAAACGGATCAAAAATCTCTTCACCTGCATAAATACTGAGGAAACCCTAAAACGATTACGGCGCCCGATATATGAGGATTCAATGCCGACCAAGTCAGGATTTCTTTTGAGCCCTGATCAAGAACCGGAAGAGCATCTGGACACAACAATTCAACCGGCAATGTGCAAGCACCCGCGCCCAGAATCCGGTAGAAGAAGAATCCTATCCCTGACTCAAACACCTGGCTCATACATGTACAAGAGGAACCAAAGCGACTCACCGGATCAAGTCCCGCTTCCTTCGCATCCTCAATCAAGACCAACCAGCCCCTGTGGAAACGCCCTGACAATGTGAAACTATCCGGTAAATATGTATTCACTCTAGCTTGGTCATTTCTGTATGTCACCATCTCATGCCTACCACACAATAGTGTAACCATTATGTGCTAGGCAGGGGACTTAATGTTGATGGTGGATTTTCGTTTAAGGTTAATTTGTAAGTAACCGTGAAAATCATGCTTACCGACATCTTGTAAAAAGATAAAGCCGTTTATAAGTGACGGATACTCCTCACTTAATTCCTCCAGGTTGGAGTATGCAGCAACAATCCCTTCCTGTGAATTTCATATCAGCCTTGTATTTCCTGTACCCATTATCAGTGTGGCATGACGACTGAGTGTTACTCTCACAGAGTAACACGAACCTCCAAGCACTATAATGAATCCATGTACGAAATACCCGTTCAGGCTGATTCTCGGTGTGTTATACTAGCCCGAGCCCTCTCGGTGTGTTATACTAGCCCGATTGAGCCCCTCTCGGTGTGTTATACTAGCCCGAGAGGACTTGATCAGATCAGTCTCGGATATGATCCGATCGCAGTCATCCAACTCCACAAGCCGATTGGATGACCACAGATCAATTCCATCACCCCCAAGCATGGTATGGAATACCGCGGCCTCAGCTGCAGAGATATGATCCGATGTCATCCAACTCCACGAGCATGATTGGACGAGATCAATTCCATCACCCCCAAGCATGGTATGGAATACCCGCGCCTTAGCTTGCCAAAGAAAACCGTTCATACCAAGCATTATGACGGAAAACCCTAAATTAGGGATTGCGGCATATTACATGTGCCGCAAAACGGTCTCAACCATCCATCTTCGCGGGTATAGATGGAGGGTGTAGATGTAGACTCAAAGGGCCCGGAGCATGTCGACACAATCACCATGTGACCGCCTACACACTTGGCCAATCGGTCAAAGCCAACCGTGGTTGGTTACAACAAAACCGTCCGCCCAAAAGAGCATGGTCGCGCGGCTTTGAAAGCCAAAATTAGGGTTCAAGCCATCACGCGCGTCCATCTTCTCAGCACGAATGGAGGTCACGATTAGATTAAGCAGTCCGGTTATACCAAAGATGACCACCGTGGACCCATCTACCTCCTTCTGCGGTCGGCCAAGGCATATCATGCTTGGCCAATCCAAAACGCCCGCTCAAACATGCGTGGTTACACTTCCCAAATTGCAAATCGATCTCGACCACTCAACTTCACCGGACGAATTGGGTGGCTTAGATCGCGTCTTCTTGGGAAAGTGAAGTATGGGCGTGAACATCAGCCCGCCACCTTCACGCCAAGCCAACCGGCCAATACCGACCAAGCCAGGCCGTCTTGGGAAACGCGCCGGAAAAGGGTATGGCGCGCGGCTTCTTGCGGTATCAAACCCTTGTCGCAAAATCAATCTCAACCACTCCTCTTTGACGGTCAAATTGAGTGGCCTAGATTGCATCTCCATGAGACGGTGAGACATGGACGTGTACACCATCATGCCGTCAACACGCATGTATGGTCGGTCCTCCACAAAATCCTTCCCATGCTTGGTTTCGACCAAGTCAAGAGTGATGCTTGCGCACCTCTTTATCGGTCGCAGATGAGTGTCTCAAACATCATCTCATCCGTCCGACTTCACCAGCTTGGTTATACAACCCTGGTCAGAGTTATTTGGTTAGTGAGGAGTCATTACCCATCACTTTACCACACCACAATGCGCACTCGCATGAAATACACACGATACTTCACAAGTATCGACTTCGAATAACGCAGTTATTCAATTCAGCATTACATGCTATCTTCCGTGGATCCACGATCCACATTCCAGGACATCAATCATGTCACAAACTGGGGGATACTTACGGGGTATTGGTCTGGCGGTTTACGGGCGTGCGGCGTGCAACGCGCCATCACAAGAACGTGTCGGGGAGGTCATGGACGGTTAGAGATGAACCTGGAGAAGTGGGCAAGACTGGTCGTGTGGCAACCGACACACAACTCCACTACTCCATCACCCCACTTCCTCCACTTCCCACGAGAAACGTGAATAAGGCTCAATGACTTGTATAAATAGGTTCTCCGCCCTATTTTCAAACAAGACAAGACAACGAGAACAACACAAGTTGGGCCGACGTAAAACCAAGTGTTAATACAACATCGTATTCAAACACCCAGAGCTTGCTTGCATCAACCGTAAGCTTGCTCATATTTCTCATTACAAGTCATAAGCAAGCCAACATCTTCACAATCTCAACACATTCTTCGCTTCCCTCCCTAAGATCAACCCTATCTCCTTCACTTTGTGACCGAAACAAGTCTGGAACGGCCATTTCTTGGTTTAGGCCGGACTTGCACGACATTGATCTCTCGAATCTACAAGCACTCACCCGCAGTGCATTTGTTGAAAGTTTAGACTCATTCCTCATTTCACCCCAAAATTACCAAATTCTGCGGAGTAGTTTTCACCCATAGTCGGATACACTCACTCAAAGAGTTTTCATCTCGTAAATCACTGTCGTGCCTAAATGAAGAAAAGGAAATGTACACACTTGATTACTCTATCATAAATAAAACAAAATGAAGGAAAATGGTTAAGCACATTGGTCTTCTTCACTAACCCTTCATATTCCTCTGCTTAATTAGTTTTTTTTTTGCCAGATTTTATAATTTACTTTTAATTAGTAGAATAATTTATATATAATTTACTTTTAATTTGATATGTAATAAATATTATCATGGCAAATTAATAGAGTATTTTTATTGTGAAGAATTATAGAACCTTAATGACATGCTAAATTTTGTCCGTCAGATGCATTTCTAATCCAATCACAATCATCACTTATGATAAATGATTACATCCTTAGATTTATCTCTTGTGATGACAAATTCGAACCGCCACTTACATAGGCAAAGTTATCCATACTGTGTTTCATATTCTTGATATAATAGAAATATCACAGTTTGTGCGTAGTTCAATCAATTAGAGAATCCAACCTTTGGTTGTTGATTATATTGATTGACACTTGAACATTGGTCTTTGGTACCGTTCAAGTTGTTTCATATAATAATCAGGCTCACAGATTCTATCTGTTTGATTTGTTGATTACGTTGTGAAACAGAGATACAACTCTTGGATATATTTTCATTGATTGAGTCTGACTGTTTAGTTGATTCTCTTGGAATTATATTGGAGTTTGTCCATACAGATTGCTAAGCGAAATATTGGGTGTAGTTGTTAGAACCCCGCTTTTTCACAGGGTACTAAAAGTAGGATTCGAGCTAAGCTGGAGAATGGAGTTCCTATTGAAGTTACAATTTCTAATGAGGAAATGCCTCCTAGGATGGAACAAAACAAAAAGGGATATTTAACCGTTGGTACCCAGCAAATGACCAACACCTAAGTTTGGTACCCAATATTTCATATATTAAGGGATAGTACCTAGACCGAACGTTGACTATCCAAAGACCAATTTTGACCTAACAATTTTTTAATTTATGATTTTATAATTTCATTTTTATTAATTATTATTCATTTTTCCTTATGTGCCCCTAACTTGATTCCGATTTAGGGTATACGTTGTCGATTCAGGAAAGGTCGTCGATTCCAAAGTTCAGTAATTTCTTCTCACTAGTACATGTAAAGCGGAGGATCCATCGAAGGTAGGGAGACCACTAGTGCATACCACCACCACTACCATCATCAACCCCCACCAAAAGAAGAAAAAAACATCAAAAGGAAACACCAACAACTGCCGCTGCACATCATCGGAAGTTAGGGAAGTAAAAAAAAATTACGAAAATCAAAAAAACAGCGAACAAACTTAATAAAGAAAGATGAGAAAAATCACCACTAATTAAATAAACCTAAGAACTTGGATCTAGCAAGAAGGAAGCATCGCTAATCGATTATTCATACAACATGACTAAAGAAGACTTATTAATTTATTTATTTTTGATTACAAGGCTTATACAAAGTTTACAGACTGTTAGTACTGTATTTGAAGGACCAAATCTAGTAAGACTCAAAGATAACATTAAAGATTTATTGAGGCGGCGGAGAACAGAACCAGAAAGAGAAGAAGACTAATCTCGTTCACTATTTTCAGACATTGAATCCGAACTTAAAATCTAGGGATTATAAGTTTTTATTGGTAGGGTGAGTAAATAAAACAAAAATTTAAGGGTATAATTGTAAAATCTAATAATTTATTATAAAAGATATAATTAATACCAGGTCAACTTGTTCTTTGACGGTCAACTGTTGGTCTAGGTACCATCCCTTAATATTTGAAATATTGGGTACCAAACTAAGGTGTTGGTCATTTGTTGGGTACCAACCGTTAAATTGCCTAAACAAAAATCAAAGAAAACAAACAAAAGTCTATCTCGTGGATTATCAGTAAGATCTATTGCGAATGGAACTGAACATTGGGACTCAGATTAACTGATTGGAACCGTTACCTTCACCATCTCAATCCTCCATTTATCTTAGGATTTGACACAGGCTAAGGAATTACTCAGCCATTACAGAAAATTGGAAGGAAAATTTTTGGAGAGAGAAGAGAGCAGAAAAAGAGCCATTTGGGATCCCTCTCAAATAGTACTTTTAAGAAGTATGAAAGTTTGTTTGGCAACTACCTGGAAAAAAATTATTTGTTATTGTTATTTTTGTTATTTTAAAATTTTCAATAATAACATTTTGTTTTAAAGTATTGTACATATTCCTTACCAGATAATGAGTTTTTCCAATTGAAAAGGCGATGGTACCAAATATACCTCAAGCTAAAACTTTTCCCGCCTATAAGTCCTTTCTCCGTAAGTGATTGTCTATGGAATGAGTCGAGACAATACAACTAATCGGTTCACACTTCGTGTGATCGTCTGTGGATACGAGATCGAGACAATACAACAACGAAGTATGTTTACTTGATACAAAGGTTCGGACTTAACCAAACACAATAGGATTGCTTATCAAGTAAATGAGAATTAACGTTTGTGTAATTTACTTTAATTATAATAAAATAATTATAATGCGGAAATATAAAGTAAATGACACAACAAGATTTTGTTAACGAGGAAACCGCAAATGCAGAAAAACCCCGGGACCTTGTCCAGAATTGAGTTTCTCAGGATTAAGCCGCAACAAAAAATTACACCAACTTCGTATAGTTGAGACCAAGCAACTAAACCTATAGTTCACCTAGTTCCGTCTGTATTCCCACGCCTCCAACTTATAAATAAGTCACGTACTTGAAACAATTCCTTTGGTTCGTATTCCAAACAGTAAAGGAATAACAATTTTTTTTGGTATCAACTCTATTCAACCAAGTGATATGAGTCGGACAAAGGCTCTTCTGTTTATCTTAACATAAACTCCTTCGTCAGGTTCTTCGATCTATCTTATTCTCAACTACCGAAGTAATTGTTAAGATTTAGCGATCAATACTTTTAATCACAAAGAATTGTATATTGATGCCAATCTACACAACTAATCAATCCAATCTACCACAAGGATAAACTGATTATAGTTGGATCCTCTTATACCGAAACAAGTATTGTGCACACCAAAGATTATGAACCTCAAATCAGAAATCTTCAATATCTTCTTTGTCTTCAAATCTTCTTAGATCTTCAATAAACACCTGCACACAACAACTTGAATCTCTTGTGATCAATCACGCACAAAACGGAGTCTGTTAACAATGAATTATCACAAGATCGTCTTTAGCACTAACAACAATCTAAAGATCCCTATCGAAACTTCGATCTAGTTTGAGTGAATCTTATATCAGAAGAGAAGATTCTAAAGAATAAACAAACTAGGTGCAATCAAAGTTTAACCACCGTTAGTCAATTAAATCAATCGAAAACACATGATAAACCGCAATTATCTAGTTTCCACCAACGGTACTCGTAGAGCTTCTCAATCCCAAAGAAGACTTTAAACTGAGCGGATGTAAGAGATTTCGCCTAATTAGGTTACTCTCCTCTCCGAATAGGCGGATACACCAGTAACAACACAACCGAGGAAGTTTGCTGTCACGAAGGATTAATTTGCTAGAAATGAAAACTTCAAGTATTTATAGACAAGGAAGTTTGGACACCAAGGAATTTCCAAAACCAAAAATATTCTCAAAGATATTCAATACATTCCAAATTCGGTTTCCATAATTCCTGGAAATGCTCTATCCAAAATAATGATCGAAAATATCTCTGGAAAATCTCAACTAGTAAATGCACATTACTAATTCTCATTTTCCTAAAATAAAATTAACAACCTTAATTAAAATATTCTTCAATTATTTATTTTGATCCTGGGTTTCCTTCCTGTAGCTATTAAGGAATAATTTTGAACAATAAAAGATAAACATTATTGTACGTGTTCAAAGTATGCCAACATCCTTACTTTGTAAGTCCTCTTTCATACTTACAACCTTGAAATTTGCCATAATTCCAAACAAGTTTAGAATTGGTTCATCTGACTTTCAAGAACTATGCGATTGATTAAGAAACACTCAATCACAAATCATGGGTTTAACGGTTCTACCAAAATAAGTTTCAGTTTTACCTCCATGTGAGTATTGTGCATAGTCACACAAGCTTTCCAAAATTCGGTTGACTAGGTACTAGGATCGGTTCCCCACATATATATATGGTATCTAACTTATATGTGTTGCACATGTCCATAGGATCGGTTCCCCTTTGCCTAAAAACGTGTTGCACATGTTCATAGGATCGGTTCACCTTTCTGCTATAAACCTTGATGCACCCCATACAAGGATCTATTCCCCTTTGTGATGTGTTGCACCTCTTCATAGGATCGGTTCCCCTTTACCCAGATTCGGTTCAACAAAACACAAACTCGATCATACCTCACAGGTGATTACTTAAGATCGGTTTCACTAATAAAAGTCATACCAATACATAAGTCAGGCCTTTGTGAATATTTTTACCAAGAACACAAACAAGTCGTGAGCGGTTATACTAAATCACACATATTAGATGTTCACAAGATATGCAATGAATAACAATCCCAATAACGCCTGGCGATTTCCTTTTCGATTCATAAACAAGTTTATGAACTTATTTCCTTAAAACACATGTAAAACATTGTTTCCTAGGATGAAATCCTCACCTCATACCCATACATAATCACAATAGCATTTAAACGATTATGTCCATGTCTTATCTACAAAGTTTAATGGTGAAGCAATACACTTCATATTGTATTCCTTAATACTATGTCTATCTAGAGTTCAAACATTCGCAGTTTTGTTTTCAATATGCACGACTTGAAAGATACGTTAGGGAATGAAACAGTTCAAGTCAAATATCACTAACCTCAAGTGGAAGGATGATGTTATCGTTGTAGCTTCTTACTTCTTCACTTCTTCAAGTCTTCGCAATACTTGTAATGTCTCATATCCTAATACTTTCAAGCTAACCTATACAAAGTTGACTCTAGTACATAATCAAGCGACTCTTAAATGAGTTTTGATTCACTAAAATATGACAACCAAACTTGACATATCAATGCTTGGTGGGTTCAACCGAGCTATGCTCTAACACCAATATCCTACTTCGGAAAATTGGAATGCAATTTTCAATGTTTCGCTATAACACACACCTCATTACCAACTGTTAGAAATTAAACTTGAGATTTTGAAAATACAATGACTTTGAGGCGCGTAATCGCTATCCTTAAAGTGATATTTGCCATCACTCATAGAGAGTTGATAAAGGGTTCCAACAAATCACTTCTAGGATACAACAAAGTCTAGAATTTGTGGTTTAGCAAAACCGGAAATTCTCTTAGAACTTTTAAGTCGAAATAAGAAAGAATAGTACTACCGCAAGAGGGAAAATAAAGAAGAGAAAATATATTTCTGTTATATTTTTCTTTTCAATTTCACCAGTTTATATAGAGCACAATGGGTACCATTTGAAGAGACGCAACTGTTAGATCATGCCCAATGGTACTCAAAAGGTTGCACCTTTTGACATACTTAATCATCTTTTAATTGCAGTAGTTACAAACAGCTACAATCTTCCATCAATCCTCCATTATATTGTAACTAACCATCATAATCGAATTAACATCATTATGCATATAATAAGGCGTCTTTCGATTTAAACCTTCAATTAGTGTAAGCAATTCGAAGTTGTGATAAAGTTTTGTGGCCTTTAGCTTAAACCAAACCTTCTTATGTTAAAACCGAAATTACTACACACATAACGACATTGTAGTTCCTTCCATCAAAAAATTATGGCCTTGTAATCAACCCTAGTTTCATAAATATTTTCAAGAAAAAACCTCATACTCTCGGTAGAAGCAACACTACTTTTTATGTTCATATAGGCAAGGTTTCACATGTCATTCTACTACAGACGTAATAACTATAAACATTTTTAAGAGTATATTACCCATCCTTCTCTTTTAACATTCTTGCACTGTCATCCTGGAATGGGATACAACCATCTAACTGTAATTTGTTATTACCTATTAAACTTTGAAATAATGATGTTCTAATCAAAGTTGGTTTACCATTATTGATGGTTTTTAATTAAAGGGTTTAGTCCCATTCCACTAGATGTATTTTTCACTAAATCTATTTAGAGACCTTTAGTTAATGGATCCGCCAAATTGTTACCTCATTTGACATAAATGATGTTTATAACCCCGTCGGTTATCAAATGTCTAAATTATTCATGTCTTAAGCTAAATGTCTAGATTTCCCATTGTATGTTTTACTATATGCTCTTGAAAATGTCGCTTCACTATCATAGTACAAAGAAATTGATGGCATTGGTTGTGGCCACAACTCTATCTCGAACAATAAATTTCTCAACCATTATCATTCTTTACCTGCGGCGGGTAATTCCATGAACTCAGATTCAATTGTGGAATGAGTTATACAGGTTTGTTTCTTCGAAGCCTAAGAAATTGCTCCACCTGCAATAGTATAAATCCACCTCGACGTAGATTTATTATCATTGTTACTTGTAATCCAACTCGCATATGAATATCCCTCAAGTACCGTTGGAAATTCAGAATAGAACAAGCCCAAAGATTTGGTTCTTTTAAAGTAACCAAAGATTCTGCTAATTGCTTTCCAATGTATTGTACCATGATTACTGGTAAATCTTGAAAGCTTACATACAACAAATTTCATATCTTGTCTTGTTTCATGCATTGCATACATCAGACTACCTATTGCGCTAGCATATTCAAGTACCTGAATTCTATGTTATTGGGTCATAAGGGGTGGCTGCTTCCTTTATATTTAAATGCTTATATTTCGTTAGTATTTTCTCCATATAGTGTGATTGAGACAATGCATAACCCCCGTTATGCTTTCTCACCTTAATTCCCAAGATATTATGTACTCCATTCAAATCTTTCATTTGAAACTTTGAACTTAGATACTTCTTTGTTTCTGATATCCCCTGCATATTAGTTCTGAATATCAGCAAGTCATCGACATAGAGACATATGATGACACCATAGTCATCTACAAATTTTTAATAAATGCACTTGTCCGCATTATTATGCTTAAAGACATTTTCCATAACTATAGAGTTGAATTGCTCATGCCACTGTTTTGGTACTTGCTTTAAACCGTAAAGGGATTTCACCAATTTACACACCTTAATTTTATTATCAGATGAAATAAACCCCTCAGCCGGGTTGTTTGATATATACTTCTTCGTCCAAATCTCCGTTCTAAAAGGCAATTTTAATGTCCATTTGATGTACCAACAATTTATAAATGGAAGCTAATGCAACAAACACTCTAATGGAAGTTATTCTAGTTACTGGTGCATAAGTGTCGAAGTAGCTTATTCCCTTATTTTTTTGTAAATCCTTTGGCTACTAACCTCGCTTTAAAACTTTGAATACATCCGTTTGTGTTATATTTTCTTCGAAATACATTTACTGCTTTTGATCCATGTGGTAAATTCATTAATATCCATGTTTTATATGATAACAATGAATCCATCTCATCATTCACAACCTTTTTCCAAAAGGCAGCATCTCTTGAATCCATAGCTTCATTTAAACTTTTAGGATCATCTTCAATGTTAAGTACGATAGGCAATTTATTTAACACTAGATCTCTATCACCTTCAACCAAGAAAAAATTGCCTGGGAAGAGATAAAATCGGGATCTAGTATCGTTTTATTTTCTGACACGTTGGCTTCTTTTAGGTTCACTAGAAGTTTCAAGTTATTTTCTCTTGTCAGACAAAGAACTAACATCAGAATTGCTTTGAACCACTGTGATAAATTTAGTTTCAGAATTGTAAATAAATTTGTTTTCAAAGAATTCTACATCCTTACTCTCACCAATTGTGTTAGAGTCTACACGAAGTAGTCTATATGCTTTTGAGTGCTGAGCATATCCCACAATATACTTCTGATGCCCCTAGGACCCAATTTGGATCATGAACCCTATAAAAGGCCAAACAACCCCATACTCTAAGATACGCCAGATTTAGTACTCACCCTTTACAAATTTCATATGGTAAAACTTGTGTTTTCATCGATGAAATTCGATTATGTAAGTGACAGGCAGTAAGGTGTGTTTCTCCTTAAAGACTATTTGGTGTTTTGGCATTTATTATCATGGAGTTGATCATATTGGTGAGAGTCCTACTTTTCATTTTAGCCAAACCATTTTGCTATGGAGTACGAGGAGCTAATCGTTGATGAATAATTCCATGCTCTTCATAGAATGAATCAAAAGCTCGAAGAGAATACTCACCTCCTATGTCACTTCGAAGGAGTTTTATTTTCTTATCCTTTTGATTATCAACTTCAGCCTTGTAACGTTTATACATGTCAAAAGCTTCATCATTAGTTTGCATAAGATATACATATGTATATCTAGAACTATCGTCGATAAAGACAATAGAATATTTCTTCCATCCTCTAGCTAAAACTCCATTGTATTCACCAATATCAGGATGTACTAATTCTAATATTTGTGTATTCTTTTCAGCCTTAGGAAAAACTTGCTTTTTTATTTTGGCTTGAGTACATATTTCACATTTATCATCAATAATATTATCACAAGAAATCGGTGCTTTGACATGTATTTCAAAGATTTAAAATTTAAATATGCTAAACAAATCATGCCAAATAGAAGAAGAATCGACAATATAAGCAGAAGAATTTATTTTACTAATAGTAGTACTAAGTTTGAATATTTCATCACATGAGTACCCTTTCCCAACAAACATACCATTCTTTGTCAAAATTAGCTTATCTGACTCTAATACGACCTTAATGTCATTCTTACATAATATATTCGCAAATACAAGGTTCTTTCGAATTTCTGGTACATAGAGAACATTTGTCAAAATAAGTTTCTTCTCGGAAGTGAACTGAATTTCAATTGTTCATTTACCCAGTACTTTTGCAGAATTTTGATTACCCATCAACACCTCTTGACCACTCACATATTCAAATGTTTTGAATTGTGCTTTGTTATTGCATATATGGATTGTCACACTAGAGTCGAGCCACCAATCAGAGGTTTTTCCTGTTGTACATTGCCATATTCAATTCAGTAATCATGCCAATTTGCAACGTTGAGACCATTGCAACCACATGACTGACATTGTCCTCCATTAAGTTTGCATCATTTGTTTTGTTGGAATTGTCATTTTTTTGATCAATAACATTCTTTTTGTACTTGGAATCACTAATATAATGCCCGTTTTCCCATAATGGTAACAAGGTAACACATATATATTTTCTTGAGAAGATATAGTTTTTTCACGATTTCTAGTTTCTTCTCTATCTGAATATATTTTTGCAGTTCTGCCACACTTATGGTTTCGATTTTCGAACATCTGCAAAAGATTCTTCATGTAATTGTTCCGAGATGTGGGTAAATTTAGCCATGATAACACCACTTGTAATGATTCAGGAACTTCAACCTTAAGTTCGCGTAGTTTAGAGACTATGACCAACAACTCATGTATTTGATCCATGATGGACTTCCTCCGACCATATAAATTCATAAAATTTAATTAACATGAACTTATTTGTATCGTTTTTTCCGTAACATACTTGTTTTCGAACGCCATCCAGATTTCTAGTGGAGACTTGATTGGAGTAAAAAGGTCGTACAATTGATCCGATAGTGTGTTTAGAATATGTCCATGCATATGAGTTCATCTTCTTGACGTTTCTTTATGTCTGCAATTATCTTCTCTGTGTATTTATCACTTGGTTCTAGAAAAGGCTGCAGTTTCGGATCAAGAATGTACGCTAAATTCAAAACAGTAAGAAGGAAAAGGATTTTATCTTTCCAGTGATCAAAGTTTGTTCCATCGAATTTTTATAAGTTAAAGACTTCTTGATTCATCACTTTGTAAGCCATTGATTCAAAATCTTTCTCCATAATATCACTTTAAGATTGTTAGAAATCGAACTTGAGATTCTGAAAATACAATGACTTTGAGGCGCTTAATCGCTTTCCTTAAAATGATATTGACCCCAACTCTTAGAGAGTTGCTAAAGGGTTCTAGCAAACCACTTCCAGGATATAACAAAGTATAGAATTTGTGGTTTAACAAAACCAAAATTTCTCTTAGAACTTTTAAGTCAAAAGAAGGAAGAATAAGACTACTGCAAGAGGGAACATAGAGAAGAAACAAGAAATTTATGTTATATTTTTCTTCTCAATTTCACCAGTTTATATAGAGCACAATGGGTACCATTTTAGAGACACGACTATTAGATCATGTCCAATGGTACTCAGCATGTGCAATATGAAGAGTTATCATTCATACTCAATCATCTTGTAACTGTAGCAGTTACAAATAATCACAATCTTCCATCACCAACCCCATAAATTTATCTCCCCTGCTTGTTTCAAATTCATCATTTGAATTCATGTATAACCTGTTACATAATAATGACAATAACATAAGGAAAAAAGAGAAATTGCATCAAATACATATAACTAAACACAATGTACTCAGTAGAAACTGCTAAGAGAGTTAATGTCATTGGAAAATTCTCTCATGTTCGATTTCATTCAATTTGATTCCTTTCCTGTTACAGAGAAGAGTGTCCCAGTCTATTTAAACATTTACAAACTGACTGTTAACTGTAAACCACTTAACTGGTTACCAACATACGTTTTAACTAACACCTACCGGTTTTTACAGACGACAAGCACAAACTCCCATACACATATGTGGCACAGTCACAAATCTATTATCTTGCACTATGTAGGAGCAAAGACACTGAGCTTGGACCTGGGAAAAGAAAACCTAGTAGTGGACAAACCCTTTGTGAAGATGTTAGCAATCTGCTCCGGAGTAGATAAAAATCTCACCTACAAGGCCTTTTCAGCTACCATTTCCCTTACATAGTGAAAATCAATAACAATATGCTTCATCCAATTGTGAAAAAAAGGATTAACAGTCAAATAAGTGGCACCCATGATGTCGTACCACAAAACTTGAGGTTTAGGTAAGGAAAAGAGAAGCTCAACCATAAGAGACTGAATCTATAGTATCTCAGAAGTAGCATCACTCAATGCTCTGTACTCTGCCTTTATACTTGATCTAAAAATAATTTTTTATTTCTTAGAATGCCGGGAGATTAAATTTGGACACATAAAAATTGTTATGCCACTAGGTGATCTTCTGCCAAATACGTCACAAGCCCAGTCAGCATCAGAAAATGCCCGACAGTTGTATAGAAGAAGACTTCCCGAACTGCAACCCAAAGGATAATGTTCACTGCAAATTGAAAAAGAGGGGGTACAACAACCAAACCCAATATTTTGCTTAGCAATCTGTATGGACTAACTCCAATATACTTTTAAGAGAATCAACTAGATTCAATCTTATTGAAAGTATATCAAGGAGTTATATTATCTCGATCTCTCAATTTAATTCTTACTCAAGCAAATAGAAATCTGCGAGTCTAATTAAATACAAGAGAGATAACTTGGATGGTACCAAAGACCAATATCCAAGTGCCAATCAATGTAAATCAACAACCAAAGGTTGGATAGTCTAATTGCTTGATCTAACGCACAACCTGTGATATTTCAATTATATAACAAAATATAATGCAGAAAAGAAATACTACAGACACCGGAAGTTTTGTTAACGAGGAAACCGCAAATGCAGAAAAACCCCGGGACCTAGTCCAGATTGAACACACACTGTATTAAGCCGCTACAGACACTAGCCTACTACAAACTAACTTCGGTCTGGACTGTAGTTGAACCCCAATCAATCTCACACCGATCCAAGGTGCAGTTGCGCTCCTTACGTCTCTGATCCCAGCAGGATACTACGCACTTGATTCCCTTAGCTGATCTCACCCACAACTAAGAATTGCTACGACCCAAATTCGAAGACTTTAATAAACAAATCTATATCACACAGAAAAGTCTACGATAATAGATAAATCTGTCTCCCACAGAAATACCAACGAGTTTGTTCCGTCTTTTTATAAATCAAGGTGAACAAGAACCAATTGATAACCCAGACTTATATTCCCAAAGAACATCCTAGTATTATCAATCACCTCACAATAATCTTAATCGACGCGGTGAAAGAAGATATTGTGGAATCACAAACGATGAGACAAAGATGTTTGTGATTACTTTTATATCTTGCCTATCGAAGATATCAATCTCAAGCCAATCGTTACGATTGTACTCAACACGATAGAAACAACAAGATCAGATCACACAACTACAAGAAAGTAGTATCGGTCTGGCTTCACAATCCTAATGAAGTCTTCAAGTCGTTAACCTACAGGGTCTCGGTAGAAACCTAAGGTTAAAGGAGAATCGACTCTAGCTTATACAACTAGTATCACACATGAGGTGTGGGGATTAGGTTTCCCAGTTGCTAGAGTTCTCCCTTATATAGTCTTTCAAATCAGGGTTTGCAATCAATGTTAGCTTAGTAACAAAGCATTCAATATTCACCGTTAGATGAAAACCTGATTATATTCAAGCTAATATATTTCAACTGTTGGATCTAAAACTTAGCTTGTTACACACAAATGAAATGCACGTTTTTAGGTTTGTGTAACCGTACCCAAACATGTACATTTGTTGGTTCAACAATAGTTAACCAAATGGTTAGCTATATGAGCACTTTCATATCAACCATATTCTTCTTCACCATAACTAGTTCAAATGACTCAAATGAACTAGTTAGAGAGTTGTTCAATTGCTTAGATCTTATAGAAGTATACAAGACACAATTGAAGCAAAAACGATTTGATTCACTCGAATCGATTCACGAACTTTATAGCTACGGTTTGCAAACTTGCATTCCTTAGTTAATATAAGAATAATTTCACGAATAATCGTTTTTAGATATAACCAACCTAAGTACGCGGGCTAGGTACGCGGAATTAAGTACCCGGAATAAGCTTGTAACAAATTTACAAACTCCAACAGATTTTCTCGGGAAGAGAACCTCCGACAGTACGCGAACTGGGTTTGCGGACGCTTGTTCCGGTTTCCTGAGCAGCAAAGTAAGCATACTTTGGTTCAAGGAATAAGGACTTATACATGTATGCGTTTCCACACAATGCTTATATCCAACAATGGTTATATAATCTAAACTTTCATTTCAATCATTGAAATATTCTTAGAGGACGTTATATAGTTGTTATTCACAAACTATTTTTTGTCAAAGCCATTTTCAAGTAATTGAAACATAACATGACTTTCGTCACTAGGTAAAGATGAACTTGGCCAAAGCGAAAGCTTACCAACACATATTTCGAGAAATAGATAAGCGAGATAAACTCAACTCGAAATAGCAAATGTGTATAATCAAAGTCTATATAGCAAAACGACTTTTGTCTCAAGATAGGAGATAGAGTAGATAGACTTTTGAGTGATAGATAAGTTCAAGTATCCACATACCTTTTAGTCGATGAAGTTCCACCAGTTCCTCGAGTAGTTCTTTGTCTTGTATGATGATCGCCATGGAGTTCTTGAGCTCAACTACACTTTCTATCCTAGTCCGAGACTTAGCTATAGTAGACTAGAAATCAAGACTTATAGTTTTGATCACTAACATTGACAAACATGCTTGAGATAGAAACGCATGCGAGTTCGACCGAGCAGTGCTCTAACACAAATATCTTGAAAAGCGCTTGATAGCTGACCAATATGCTTCAGATGGAGCTTACATATGTTGAAATGCTATCAGGTGATGGTGACAAGTACCTTGCCATAAGTCGTGAGGGGGAGATTGTTAGGCCCTTCACTCTTTATGCTTCAGCAATTAGTTGTCTCTTAACCAAATAAAGGGAAACTACATATCACTTGCCTGTTAGGTTAAGATATATGGTTTAAATACGAGGAGGTTGTTTTGTCTATCGAGAAAAAACAGAGAAGTGGGTTTTGCTGCCGTAGGAAAAAGAGGAAGAAAAAGAGAGAGGGAGCTGCCAAGTTGTGCGTGTCTTGTTGATGATTCGAGAGAAGTTGAAGAAGAAGGATATTCTGGGGAAGGACTGGTTGGTTGGTGAAGATTTATCCACCACATCTTACATCTCTTCAAAGGGGTAATTCTAGGGTTTGTTCAAACCCTAATAGTAAGTTTCTTATCTTCCTTCTTTTGTTTTTAGTTGAATCTACCTTATATGGGAAAGAATTAGTTATCCACCATTAATGGTAAATTGAGAAAGAGGGCATTGTTATCCAAATGCTATATGCACCTTGAAGTTGTCTGAAACTTCTTTATTTGTCATACTAAAAAATTATCCCTAATTATTTACTCTTCGTATTGAAAAGGTTTTTCCACGTAATCCTTGATTATTATCTTCGTCCGTTTATATACTATTGCTTATGTATTGTGTAGATTCTATATTGTACATAGCATCGCGAATCGGTGATTCCCTAATAGCGTAGAATATTCACAGCTGCAACCACTTCAAGGAATGAAAAATAACATGAACAATTCTCGGATGGTGTGCATAAAAATCAGCCACGTACGGTAGTGATTTTTAAGCAGTAAAAACGGTAAAATCTCATTGTGGACTAATCACCTCGGGACCAAACCGATCGGTTGCTGAGTCCTTTCTTGAAAATAACGGTGTTGTAACGGTTACATAGGAAATAAAAAAAAATTATTGATCTGAATTTCCTATAACTTGGTTATAACGTGCGTGGAAAACGTTTTAACGAGTCTAAAAAACGTTGTTACAAGGTATTTTAATTTTTTAATACTCCCCACGTCCCTATATAGATGACCTATTAATTTTTAAATTTTGTCCAACTAATAGATGACCTATATCATTAAGAAATTCTAATACTACCATTTTATTTGATTATTGTTGGTATAAGAAATGTGTATAATTCGATAGTCATGTTTATATTCTTTACATAGGTGTTTTAAAATGCTTTTCACTATACAATTTACTGAAAGTTTGATAAAATTTAATAGGAGATTATAGCCACTAAAATTTCGTCGGCAACAATTAGCTAGGTATACTTGTCCCTTTATTAGATCGCAGAAATTTCCATCAAATGCCAAGAAGTAGGCGGGGTTTTAACAAGTCTATATGGTACTAGACTACTAGTTTCTAAAAGTTAATCATTGAATGCTTAAAAACTCGGCAAAGTAGGAATTGCATTATGAGTTAGGGTAGAGTCAATCAACCCATTATCAGATTCGATCTAAAATTGCACTTCTTATAAGATGAAATAATTATTACGTCCAAATCATGTACCCACCACCACTGCATGATGATGCATATATATAGTTCTTTATTTTATTTCATTTTAAGTTTTAACATGTACCCCCGTGACCACGTCCAAATCATGTACCCACCACCACGTCCAAATTATGTACCCATTTTACTCTTTGAAAGAAGTGAAGAACTAAAGCAGATTCCTTGATTAATGAATTAAAGATTGAAGTTGGTGACCAAAACGTGGGTACATGATCACACTATTTTTTTCTTCTTTCATTGGGGGAGGCAACGAATAATAGGTCGCGTCAATTTGCTTTTTCATTTCCCTTCTTTTAGAAAACAAAATCATGATAACACTATTTTTTTTTTCCAGTACTCTTCTTTATGTTCACCCTTTAAAAAGAAGGCATTTTTTTTCCTGTACTCTTCTTCCGCTTCCCAATTCTTCCTTCTGCTGTGTTTTGAAGTTTCCAAGTTTCAACTTCCAACTACAAGTTTAAGAGGTAATTTTAATATTTTATTAAAATAAGTATTTACCACTAAATTTATTGTTTGTTTCTATGTAGTTTATTTACAGCATATATTTGATTTTTTTTTTCTTCATGATACCAGATGATGATGCGGACGTCGAATGTTGTGTTTGAACTATAAATTTTAACTATACATGTACTCTCTTATATCAACATTTAAGTTAGTAGTTGCCTTTCTTTCTTTTTTTTTTTTTGTAATGTTTTCATCATTTTCTTCATTGTACATATATATATATATATATATTGTAATTTAGGATGTTGCCATAACTTTATAATAGAGTTTCAAGGAAATAACAAAAGCTCAAATCAAGATTAGAGGAAGAAAAAATCAAGACACAATAAAATTTATGCAAAAAAGAAAAAAAAATGAATTGATCATCCAAAAGTGAATCACATAAATCAATAATGAAGTCTAATTAATTAAGTCCAACCACTGTCAAGTATAAAGAACATGATTAATGAAGCAAAAATATGCATGAGCTTTAAGTTAATGCTTTAACTTTCATAATGATGAAATTAATTAACTAGCATGATGACATGATGAAATAATTATCATGGTGTTAGTGTTGATGCTAGTTAAATATAACTTCATACATGTATGTTAAAAGTTGTGAAATCTAATTAGACTTGATTTTAATGTCAATGTTAGTTAAATTTGGTTAAATTTTATTTACTTTATATGAGTGTAACTATTTTAAGAAAGTCTCCTCAATAAATAATTTGTACTCAAAAGAGTCAAAAGTTAAAAGAATAATAATAAATAAATAAAAAAAATGTCTTCATGATTAAAAGATCTAGCTAGTCTATGTTCCTTTATGCATGCAACCAAATTTTCTTATTGTTGCAAGAGTATATTGATTACCTAGCTACAAAATAGACATCTAGAATTTTCTATTTGTGGACACAAATTAAATAGAGGCCAAAAATAATACTAGTGAATAAGACAATATTAATAGTTTAACCAATTGTCTTCATTCTCAATAAGTAATTCGTATTCATGCTCAAAAGGGGTCAAAAGTTAAAAGTATAAAAAGAAAAAGAAAAAGCTAATTGTCTTCATGATCAAAAGGTCTAGGCGTCTAGCTATCCTATGTTCCTACACATAGGCAACCAAATTTCCTATTCTTTTAAGAATATAATGATTACCTAGCTACAAAATAGACATCTAGAATTTTCTATTTGTGGACAAAATAAAATATAGGCCAAGAATAGTACTAGCAAAATTTAATATATGTCACTGATTTCCAAGTAACATTTTCTCGTTACAGATACGATGGAAGGATCGACATCCACGCAAACTGCCAAACGAGATGTTTTTCATGCATATTGCACTGTAATGTCTGATGGTAAAAAATTGAAGTGTAATTTTTGTGAAAAGGAAATATCTTACGGTATTTCACGCATAAAATTGCATTTAGCATAACAAAGAGGTACAGTTGCCCGTGCATGCATGTGCCGCTTTGAAGTGAAAAATCTTGCTAAAGTGGCACTGGAAGAAAAAAGAAAAGCAAAAAGGCAAAGAAGAGCAGAATCTGATAAAGAATATTCAGAACAAGTGTATCATAATGAGCCATGGAACCCTGTGTGTGGTATAGATGAAGAAGAGCCCGATTTTCATGCAGAAGAAGAACAAGTACCAGTCACATAAAAGACTGGGTTTATAAAGAACCTTTTTGGACGAAAAAATAAGAATATTCATGTCGGAGAGGGTACATCGCACGGTCCCCGGGCCTCTGCAGAAATACCTAGGTCTACTATGCGGCCATCACAACCATCTAGGATGTCTGTGGATATGGGAGGACAATATAACCCTTCTAGGGATTCTCAACCTTCGTGGGTGTAATAAAGAAACGATGGAAAAGTCAGTTGAGTTCTCCTCTTCATGCTGCATCGTATTTTCTCAATCCTTATTACATCTTTAACTTGAAGAACTAATCGATCAATAATGATATTTCGAGTCGCAAATTAGTCTTATCAAGTTATATCAAAAATGGTTAGTGGCCCGCAAGAACAAGCACAATGCATGCTAGAGGTACAAAATTACTAATATTATCTCCAAATATGTATAAGTAAGTAATTTGAATTTCTAGTAACAATTGTACTTTTCTTTGTAGGCAGGAAGAATGTGAATGATGCAAGGTCAATTTGGATCACCATCAGCACATATTGCGGCTCAACATGGTGATCCAGGTAAGTTGGTGGTTATCTTATGGTGTTGAGTATCCATCCCTCCAAAAGATTGCAAGTAAAGATATTAAGTCAAACAAATATATCGTGCGGATCGAGGAGAGGAATTTGAATGTGTTTGAAAGAATCCACACCAAACTACGCAATCGTTTACTTTCATCGAGATTAAATGATCTGGTGTATGTCTAGTACAATTTGAAGTTGGAGCAACAAAGAATTAAAGGTAAAGCAAGGAGACATAACATTGATGTTCACGACGTTCATAGTCTACTGAGGGATGACAATATGCTTGACTGGATAGCGGGGTAAGATGAAACACCGGTTTTACCTCAAGAAGAACAGTGGTTAAATACGCTGGAAGAGGAGGCCGTTAATAATCCAGAGCATGTCCCTCTACCATACAACTGGAATGATCCGGAAGTTAAAATCTCATACGAAAGGTTATCGGTGAGTGACTTTGTTTATGACTTTGGTAATCTTTCATTTGGGGACAATACACAATGTTATGAGAATGTTAATCCAACATATGATTCTCGTTACACTTCCGATCGCTCTGACCATGGTGTTCAACATATGAACGAAGGATATAATTCTAATAATGATAATAATAATGAAGTAGGTAACAATAATGATAATACTGAAGGAGGTTATGATAACGATAATGATGGTTATTATGATGATGATACTTATGCAAACGAAGATAGCTAGTACCCCGACAACGATGACTATGATGTGGAAAGGAACCGTCGAGAAAATAAAGAATACTTGAAAAAGGTGGTGGTCGTAGTTGGTTCGCGTAGCTTTTTAAATGATGAATACTAGTTTAACAATCCTATGTTTTTTAAATTTGTAGTTTTAATCTGTAGTTAGTTTCCTTGTATCATTTAAAAATAATTAATTCGAAGTTTTAAACTTTCAATCCGAGAAGAAGAAAAAAATCAAAAGAAATGGTAAGAAAGTTATTTACGGTTATAACGTGCGTGATAACGGGAAAACAATTTAAAAAACGCACGTTAAAATGTTATTTAGAAGAAAAAAACATTCAAACTAATTTTAGAAAAAACGATTCTAACGTGTATGAAAAAGCGAAAAAGCGAGTCTTATAAACTGGCGCCGTTTTTCCTATTCATCGGCCTAATAAAGGCACGGGGTTCGGGGACTCACGGCCACGGTATATGGGTGTGACCGTTTTAACGGTTGTTTTTTCGGTAAAAACGGACGTTTTTAAAACCTTGCTTTCTTGACCAGACCGGATAAACTATAGAAAGGCGGCCTCTGTGGAGCAGTCTAGTACGCCCACTGCGTAAGATAGTGATGACATCCGTAAAACCCTTGAACTTTCTTCATTACGCACCTGCGTAAGATACGCTCTCTCTCTCTCTCTCTCGCGAAAACTTTGGAAGAAAAAAAAAAAAGAAAAAGAAAAATTCTTTCGGTAAAAGTGCAGAAAAAAAAAAAGACGACCACCACAATTGATATATGATTCTCTCCGAATCCACGTACAATTTAGTGTTTTCAATTTGATGAATCCTCCTAGTTGCTTCTCAAAATCTTCAAATCCCCAAAAAAATCCCTAACTTGCACTCATGACTTCATTCAATAATTTCTTACTTTTGAAACCCTAAATTTCGTTTTCTGAAAATCTTTATATGCTCTTGTGATTGCAATAATTAGCGGAAAAAAAAACCATTATATTGATGTGTGTATAGATCGGGGATTCTCATAAATTGTCTACACCATTGATTCGTATTCGCAATTTGGTGCGCTGAATTTACACTCTTGTGATACAAATACAATTTGAAGTTAGTGGATCAGTGCGTTTGGACGTTCTAATTGTTCCCTCTTCTGGTAATGTTCCAAAAATTATTATTTGATATGTAATTTGTTATTTTTGATTTTTTATCTGGTTAGGGTTTTATTTGCTTAGTGTTTATAGATACGGATATTTTGGGTATTTGCTGAAACAATTTGTTATGCTTCAGTGATACCCTACTAGATGTGAAGGCTTTTCCTTTTACAAGAAGGAATAGTGTGTGTGAATCCATGTTTCTAGGGTTGTCCACTGGTGTTGTTCTTTGTTTTTCTGGAATTGATTGATTGAGAAGTTATTGGTCCTTTATGGTGTATCTCAGTGACATTTAGGAACAAAAGTTTGTTGTAGCCTTTTTTATGAAATATGAAATTTATTGCATGGAAATGGCAGATGTTTTAAGCTAAGTTTTGAACTGCTTTGCATTTAGTCTACAGAAGCTTCAACTTCTTTCTTCGCCATTTTATTGTAAACACTGGGTATCGGTTTACCGATGTCCTTTTGTATCTTTCTCCTAATATTCAACATATTCATTCTATAAGTGGCTAACTAGTTTCGGTTATCCAATTTCAGTATCCAGTTAAAAGGTTTTTTTGATTCCTAGAGTTATAAGACATTAAGTATGAATATGATCTGTGGTTTTTTTTTTTTGTTATAAAATTTGTGCTCGTTTGAGTTTCACTTATGCTCTTATTTTGTTTCCTTTCTTCCTACCAGATTGCGATGGACGAAGAATCACCCAGTTCTTCTCATGATTCTTCTCCTTCTGTTGAACTCGAACAGAGCAATGGTGCAGTAGGGCATAATGTTGACCAACCAGAGGCACATTGTGCCCTATGTCAAAGAGTCTTCGCACCAGATAATGATGGAAATAGTCTTGAAACCATTAACATATGTGGAGACTGTAAAGTTATGTTTCTAGAAGATCTCGAGACAACCATAAGAGATTCTCGTCGGAGAAGGCCATTTAGAGGACGAAGAGGCAGGAGTAGGAGTTCTGACTCAGTCGAGGATCTTTTCTCTCAGCAGTTCTCAAATCTGATAAATTTAGTGAGACAAAATCAAAATAGTATTCCTGTGTCTAGCACTGAGCATGAGACACAAGTAGTTGATGGGGACACTGCTGCAAGGGTGCTGCAGCGTACAAGCTCACGCACCACTCCTAACCGCTCTAGAAGATGGTGGAGATCATTATCTGATAACGAAAGTGAGGGTTTTGATAACTTGGATTCTGTTTTTGGGGAGAGTGAATCTAATGTGAGTTTTGGTGGATATGGAGCTTTCCGTGCAGAGAGTGATGTTATTTCCTTTAGTGCATATGGTGGGGATTCAGATGTTTCTGTTGATGGTCGTAATAATTTCATGGACAGAGATATATTCATCCAGGCTGATGGTGAAAGTGATTTTGACAGTGATACAGACATCGACCCAATGCATGCAGGTCATAGCCAATGGAACTCAAACGACCAAGGCGAAGATGGAGAATGGGAGGAAACTCATGTCGAGGAGCACACAGTTGAAGCTGCAGAAGTAGAGGGTTGGATCCGAGGTGCTTTTTCTAGGAATCCTGTAGTAAATGGTGATGATCCTCATGAGTGGTTGAGAGGGTTGCAATCTCCTGAAAGTAGGGGTGGTACTATTCGTTGGAGAGTTCAAGAAAGCAGGACTGCTCGTGTTTCTAACATTTTTGCTAACTTGGAGTCCTCAGAAACATCTCCTTACGTCGGAAACACAGGTGACTATCTTGATGCGAGAGGGTTTGAGCAACTGCTTGCGCAACTTGCAGAGACTGATAATAACAGAAGAGGGGCCCCGCCAGCAGCTCAATCTTTTGTGGATAACCTGCCATGTGTAGTTATCAGTGAGGAGCATGAGGAGCACGATGGATTGGTGTGTGCTGTTTGCAAAGATCCTCTACCCATTGGTAGTACAGCAAATCAGCTTCCTTGCTTGCATCTCTACCACCCCTCCTGTATTTTGCCATGGTTAAATTCCCGGAACTCATGTCCTCTTTGTCGGTATGAGCTTCCTACTGATGACAAGGAATACGAAGAGGGGAAACGGAGTATTGGGACCAGGGTTCAAGCTCACGAGATTCAGCAGGATGAAGAATCTAGTGTAGGTAGTTCCTCTGATATATCTGATAATGATAACAGGGAAGAAGAAGTTAATGAATTAACAAATAATGGAAGAACAGAAGAGGTACATTTAGTAAATGTGGATTGTGCCAGAGATGATTCAGGTAGCTCAAGGAGCAGCCGAGGAAGATGGTTTTTTCTTGCTGCTGCTCCTATTGTCAGCCTCGTCGGAATTGTTCTTGTTATGTGTTTCAGGAGCCCTACTGGGGAGGGTCGAGGAGGGTCGCCAAGGGCAGGCCAATGCAACTCTTATCAACAGCATGAGCAACAAGGTGTTTTATCTTCGTCATCGACGGGAAACACATCATCCAGACCTAGCCAGAGGAGTAACGGTAATAAAAGATGGTGGTCTCTTTTTTAGTTACGAGGTACTGCTAGTAACACGTGTTTTCGGTTGAGTATGGAATGACAGAGATTCTAATAGTTTTTCCTGCTTCGTGTTATAGTCTTGCATTTGAGAATTAGATTTCTGTTTCGTCTTCTGTCTATATATTAGTGGGTATATATAATATATGTTGTTTTCTTCAGGCAAGTAATCACATCAATTTATGTAGTGATGATGGCCTGAAATTTGTTTTCTTCAGCCTAGTAAAGGCACGAGTTATGTAACTGGAACTCCAGGGAGATGTATTTCCAGTTAATTTAGTTCAGTCTTTTCTTGTATTATGCAACTTCCGTTAGTCTTGATATCGCTAAATTTGATGCAAAATATACCGTCCCAGCTTAGCTTTTTTAACTTTTGCCAAAGCTAACAGGAACCAGTGAACCAAATAGCAGCCAAGTTTGGTTTTTTGGATGTTCCAAGACATACATGTTTTGTTTGACAAATGAGTCGTACACTCATATTTTGAACTGGAAAAATAAAACAACAATTCTCTACAGACATCAAAAAAACACACCACCAAAACGAGAGGACAGGAGACGACATAGAGACACACTAGCCCCTTTTTGTATCTCTGCGCCAAGGAGTGCTCAATTCCTATGAACCACAGAGAGGCACTATTTACTCTTCTGTCTCTGATACAAGTAGAGAGGCCGGATGAGATTCAACCGGTAGCTCCATTCCCACTTCTATTGAAGCTACATTTACCTATCGGAAAAACTGAACAGATTATTCTCAAGCCTCTAGCTTAATGGTTGAATCTCTTCCATCAATAGTGCTATTTTGTTGTCCCCGGAGCTGTGCCTATCTTCATTTTCTTAACAACAGAGCATCATAGTGACCTTGTTCAATCACCGTTCCATTCACCAAAACAACATCTACAATGACTATATGCATGAAATTATACAGGTAAATATAGGAGGGTGAGGATACAGAAGCGAATGGGAAAAAAAACAAAAACAAAGATACTGGCGGCCAGAGGAAAGAAACATTTACCTCAAAGCACTACACTGCAGTGGTAAGTCGATGTGCATTCTGCAGTGAAGATTGACGTACGATTATGCTCTGTGGATTTCAACGCATTTAGAATCTCAGCTTCTGTTGATTATGAAGAGCACTTATAGGCTGTAGCCTCATCACATAACCTAGCAACAAAAACATGAATAATCTATCAAAAACTTAATTTTATCTTGTACACTTAGAGATAAGAGAAAATAGTGCCGGTAGTACTGCAGCAGGGACCAACGTGGGGATATTATGTCACATCTTAGCTGCATGTGAGTTCAATCACTCCCGTCTTGCAGACATGAAGATAATAGTGAACCAAAATGCAGAATGCTGAAAGTATTTGCCTTAGCCTAATTATAATTTTGCAGATCCAGTAAAGGCATTTTATGTGAAGTAGCTTGTTGACTTACAATACAGTAACTCTTCAGTTCACCGCATTCATTTAAGGGGTTTCAAGTCTGAATATAGTTCTTTCACTAATGAGACAAAGGCAAGTTATGCAACTACGTACTTACAAGGTAGCTGGTACTTTCTAAATGCACGAGCAAGGGCCAAGCACCACCGCTTAACTGCACAAAAATAAATTGACTTAATAAAGTTGATTCAATCCTTTGGGTCTTTGACTAAGGGAACTACGCTTATCTTCATTCGCTAAAACATCTATTTCTTAATCAACACATTTAGAACAATTGTGAGGAAACAATCTAAGAAATTGTCATGGTTGAAATTCCTTGATAAAGGAAGGAAGAGAAGACTGCAAGTGAAATTGCTCTGGGTTTCATCAAAACGGGACATTTGTTCACAGAACTTATCCATCAGGGAGAGTAATAAGGCAGGTAGTTATCATCTGCAGAAAACTAGAGATCCAGGATAACTACACACATTGAAGTAGGATACCAATATTAAACACAAGGAGCAACGGCCACCTAAATTGGGTGCACCCGTACTAACCTTTGCATTTTTGACTTAAGCAAGTCGAAAAGAAAAGCAACTACCAGAGGTGTGCCCAAACACCCTCTCTATGTGCAAATATTGCTTTTAGTATCTCTTTGGTTTTATCTGTTATCAGTAATATGCTCTAATACTTCCTTTCCATCACTACCTTGCGATATTTTAAAGCAAGCTAGAAGAGGTCTTGTTCTTTGGAAAATGGATGGGAACAACCAACTTGTTTGCATGACAATAAGAGACTAACCATAAGTCCAGGTTCACCGGCCATAGATTTGTATTGCTCCGGAAATTTCATAATAGTACCATACTACCATGGATAGCTGCATCGAAGACCTGAAATTCAAAAGAAACTAGGAGTAATTCGAGGCTACAGCTGTGAAAAGAAGACATTAAAATTTGCCAGTAAATCATCACAGACCTCTTCCTCCGATGCGGATAGCCGTCAACAACTAATATTATGGATTGTAATATTGTATCATTGAGAATACCTGATCATTCAACCCAAGGAAGATAAAATTCACAGTAAGATCAGAACTTACAAACCTTTACTTCAGGCATGAACCCAATGCTCTCTAGTATTACTGCATTGAAATTCTTAACTTCATTGAGAGAACTAATTTCTGCCTAAAACATACCCCATACAACAATTTATTGGTAACATCCAGAATAAGATTTGTAACCACATTATAAAGAAAAAGAAAGATTAAAAGAAAAAACCGAAATTTGACTTCATAAACTGGAACACTTATAAAATCAATATTCATTCAAATGCTATTACTTAAACAAAGCTAGCTTACATTGAAAAATTGAACTACAGTAATACTAGAAATTGAACTTATTATAAAAAAAAAAAAAAAAACCAAATACAGAAAGAATGAAAGAAGATTACAGAAAGAAACTAAGAAATTACAACATTGGATTTGGACATTGGAAGAGAGCTCCTGAGTGTTTAGGATTGAAAAACCCTAAACCCTAATTTTTCCAAAGATTCTCAACTGCACTATTTATAGATTGTAGAGATACTGCAAAGTACATAACTTTGAACGAAATGTTATCTGACTAAAGAAACTTACGTGATAACTACAACTCTATTTTCTGAGAAAAATACAAAAAGCTATTTCGGCGCCTTTTTAAGTCCTTAAATGGGGCCTGACTACCCCCTGACTGTTTTTGGGAAATGATGTCAGTAATTCCGTAATTTAAACGTTTTTTTCGTTGAATTATTCGTTGGATTGTATCGAAATTCAAAGTACCCAAAAAAGAAAAAACAAAATCAGACATTTTGGTGCCGTTATTATCTATGGGTATTGTTAACATGTATACCAGGGCACAAAATAAGCATTTATTAACTGTCCCAATTTTCTATTGTTTTCACCAATTTTTTTTTGGAACTATAATAATATAATTTTCCAAAAACTACTCATTAAATACAGAAAAGTTTCCAAAAATATCCTTATTTATAATCACTAAGAATTTTCCCTTCGACCATTCCGCCATTGATATATCTCGGGAGAATCTCAAAAACCCAAATAACATCACCATTTTTATTCTTATGCAAAATGAATAAACAAGATTAGAGTTATAACCATGGTTGCAAAATAGTTAATTTCCCTGATTTATTCCAAAGGTTAGGGACTTTAAAATTTTCTCAACAAATGCGATTGATTATGTTGATAATCAAGGTGAACGAGCAAATCGAAAGACACTGGTAGAAGATTAAAAAGAATTGCAGTTGGTAACTGTTTGAGATATTTTTTTAGGGTTCTATCAAGATGAATCTATGGTTTGAACAGACTTGATTTGGATCGGTTTAGGTTGGAAATCGGTTATACGCTATGTTTTGATCTTGGGGTCTGGGTTAAGGAGGATTTTCTTCCAAAGATAAACTGATTTTCATTGTCTAAATTTAATAGAGCTTCATAGAAGCTGTAAGTCTGTGAACAAAGACGAGAGGAAGAAGAAACGGTTACACAGGTCAAATAAAGAATCTCTAGAATTTAAGGGTATTTGTGGAAATAATCTAATCTTTATTAGAGTAATTATTGTATTATAGAAGTTTATTTTTCCGATACAAATATTTGCAGAATCAATAAAATTATAGACAGTTAATAAATACTTATCCTATATACGGGTATATAAGATAAGAACTCCCCTATCTATATGCTCAGAATTGCACTTGAGTGAATTTTCAGGGATCCTCCTTTGCTTTCTACTCCTAGTCCACACAAAATTTAGAGGTACTGCCAGTAACACGTATTTTTCGGTGAGTACGGAGTAACTAACAGTTTCTCACCGGATAGTTTTGATAACCTCTGAATTTTGAAGCAAAATTTACCTTCCCAACTTGAAAGTAACGGGAACATGCGCGAAGCAAGGTTTGAAAAACGGGTCACGCCTCAGGTCACGACCACTGGGTGTGACCGTTATACTGCGCTTTGTCGGGTGTGAACACGTCTCGGGCAGAAAACATGTTATTTAGGAAAAATATGCGTTTTTTATATGTTATTTTAAAATAACGGGCGTTATAACAGTTAAATAGAAAATAAAAAAGAATTATAACATGAAATTCCTATCTAACGGTTATAACGTGCGTGAAAACAGTTATAACGGGTCTAATAACGATGTTACCACATTTTTTATATATTGTTATTTTATTCTTTTATTTTCAAAAAATTTATTGTAATTTTTTAATTTTTAATTAATGAATAAACCAAAAAGGGGTTGGAGCCCAGCTTGTTGCTAGGCTCCCGACCAGTTTTTTGTCGGATGAGAATCCTTTTGAATAATTAGTATTTTTATTTTAATGATAATTAATGAATAAAAAAAAACAAAAAAGTATTTTTAATTTAAAAAATAAAAAAATTGTAAAAAAATATTTTTAAATTCCCTTTTCTATAAAAACGGTTATAACTGGCGTGAAAACGGAAAAAATGATCTAAAAAACTTTCTTTAAAATGTTATTTAAAAGCAAAAAACGTAAAATTCAATTTTAGAAAAACAGTTATTACGTGTGTGAAAAAGGAAAAACAGTCCTAAAAAACTGCCGTTATTTCCTATTTATCGGCTTTATATAGGCACGGGGTTCGGAGACCCTCACGGCCACGGTATATGGGTGTGACCGTTATAACGACCGTTTTTTCAGAAAAAAAGGGTGTTTTTCAAGAACGCGTAATTGGGGGATATGGAAACTAATTGGGGGATATAGCTAAATGACAAAATAGGGATCCAAATATCCTAGCTGGGTTAACCCTTATATAATTAAATTATTAATTCCTAATCTAACCCTCCCTAATCATAATTAGTTATTAATCCCGATTAGTAAAATAT